>JADHKO010000204.1:0-56835 GCA_019925425.1 Ophiostoma pallidulum | reverse complement strand
GCGGCCGCGGTGCGCCGGGTGGGGGCCTCGCCCCAACGCCCCCGCCCCGCACTCCCGCCGGGCGCGGGGGCGGGGCCCCCCCCCCCCCCCCCCCCCTCTCCCTCCCCCCGAAGAGTGGTAGCTAGTTACGAGGAGGTGGGCAGCTGGGCAAAAACAAATGCTGTTGCTCCTGTGCGGCTGAACATTGTTCATTGTTTGCTGTTTCGTAATCTCCTGCGTGCTTGACGAGGCAAGGGAATGAGGAGGGAGTGCCATGGGAGGGGAATCCTCTATTGAGAGACTGGCCACCTTGTGCTTCCAGCGTTGAGACGATGCACATGCACCATCTCATACTTTCATGTTGTCTTCTCGGTCCTTCTTTGTGGCCGAACCTAGGCGAAAGGTTGCAAGAGCGCATGTCCGTCACTCCGCTTGATCGGGCGGTTATCATTACTTTCACGCTCATGGCAACAGCCTTGCTGTTGCGTTTATGCGCTGAAAGATGATCGAGCAGCGGGCTCTTGTTCGTAGAAATAACACACGGGGAGGGCAGCGGAGGAAAAAATAAAATAAGAAAAGAAAGAAGAAAGAAGAAAGAAGAAAGAAGAAAGAAGAAAGAAGAAAGAAGAAAAAGAAGACACAGAAAGACGGTGAGAGACGGCAGGCCTCTTGAACATGGCAAATCGTATCCCAAGGCAAGCCGGTGGCCACTCGTGACTCCCGGCTTCTCTGCGAGGCTCTGGGTGCCTGTTCCGGCTCGTTCCTTTTGTCCAGGCCTTCACACTTCTGTATCGAAACAGCACTCCGCTTGGATTTGACCGTACGAGCGAAACATGTTGAGCATTTTTGAAGCTCTTGAGCTTCAATAAAAAAAGGGGGGGGGCTGAACAAAGGAGCTGTCGTTCGACCAACCGAAAAAAAAGAGGTCCTGGATATTGTTGTTTTCGCCGAGATATCCGTGCTGGCTGTAGTTCAATGGGCAAAGGGAGGTGGCAAGGTAAAAACAACATGTACGGGCAAAGGAAGAAGAAGAAGACGGCGACGAAGAAGAGACGAAGAAGAGCAGAGCCGGTCTCCCCAGCGCACAGAGTTGACTGGTCCATGAACGAACGATTTGACGTAGGATGTCAGCGTCGGCCGCCCGTCAAGGACCCCCCCCCCCCCCCCCTTTCCATACCATCGACGCTCACGGGCCACGATGTTGCTCGAGCACGATCCCCTCCCCTCCCTTTCCTCCCCAGTTCTGGTCTCTCGGTTCGCATCGCTGCCTGCCGGTGGTAGTCTGCACGCCAACCGCGTGGGTAGCATCGTACTGTAGGTCGCCCGCGGGAGCTGTGGACGCCACCAGGACGGGCCTGCAGGGAACCGTGCATGAGTGATATGCCTGCAAGAAGCAGCAGCAGCAGCAGCAGGACGGGAAAAGGAAGCCATGCGACATCGAGCGGCAGGGGCAGCTTGGAGCATTTCTAGGAGATGTGCGTGCGCGCGGGAAGAAAACAGAATAAGCTGGCAATACGCGCTTCTCTGGTCAGGCTTCTTGCTCGGTACGAGAGGCAACGGTAACGCCACCCACAAAGAAGCAAAAGGGAATCTGCAGCCGACCTCCTACGAGACACAAAGCGCGTTCTGTCAGCCAAGTCTTGCCGGCGGGACGCCGTTTGGTGGCCGCATGTTAGGACTTGGTTGGCCAGCATGGTCAATCAGCCTGGGGAAAGGAGAGTGATAAGACGGGATGAACATAAAGAACAGAAGTCTAAGAAGAAATGGCCTTGATGGATGGACGGCACGGTACAAAACACAAGTAAAAAATGAAGATAATGTAAGTTTATATGTAAATATAGACAATTAAGAATGATGAACAACAACACGAGCAATAAAAACAATGGTAGTGACCGCAAAAGCATCGTCTCCGGTTTTCCCAGTTCGACATGAAAAATGTAGCAGAGGACGTATGATCTTCCCACCGTTCAACAAAGTCGTCTCCTTGCAGGCAGCGATCCGTCTTGGCACATGAAAATGCCACTACGGTTTCCCCTCACTTTTTGAAGAATAGAACGCCAGGAGGCCACTGAGAAGTCTGGCATATGCTTCGGAGAAAAACGATCAACACGCATGCCCTCCTGTGACCTGCCGGCCGACGGAGTGCCGAGTGGCTTCCTGGCCTTTGCTGATACGACCAGCTCTCGAAATAAAAGCCTCACGGCTTTTCCTTGTGATAACGCCCGACAAAAAGAACGGCTGGCCTCGCTGGGATTCGACGATCTCTTCGACGCGGAGACTGCTGTGCTGGCACGGTGGGAGGCCATCTGCCCCCTTTTCTTCTTTCTCTTCGGATACCGGCGGAACAAACAGCTTTGGAGCCAATGCCGTCCAGTGCGCCGACGGCTGCCCCTCCCCCTCATGAACAGACATTCCCGCCCACAGAGTTGACAACGGGCCGCCCGTCCGTTGCCACGCTGCGATTATGCGGGGGAGGCTGACGATCCTCCCCTTGATGCGCTGCCCATCTGTGCAGCGAGTCTTATGACAAGAAAGTCTCCACATGACCGACCTGCTGGCGCGCCCTGCCGCTCCTCAGCATTTGGTCTTTCATTTTCGCATGTGCTTCTCGGGCATGAAAGAAGGTCATCCGTACTTGTCTTCGAATACATGTACGGAGGCATTACAACGAGGCCAAGGATAAAGCAACTGGTTTCGCATTATTACCCACCGAGACGGCACATTTCGCGTTGGCATAGTTGCGGTGCAGGGTTCATGCAGGGGGGGTGACGAAGGAAAAAGAACGAGATGAGAAAGAATTGAAATAAAAAGACAAACCCGCAAAGCCGAGCAAAGCAAGATCACAGAACGCACAGAGCGTTACAGACATAAGGCTCGTCTGTCAATACTCCCGGTACCCCGGCGACATCCACTCGAAGAAGCGGCAGAAGCTGGGGAGGGGAACGGGGAAGGGATAAGGGGCCAATACCCAACGAATGACTAGGCAGTAGAAGAACGGCCGAACCACGCGAGACGGGACGAGCAGGGGAAAGGAGGGGTGTGTGTGGAGAGACCAGTGTTTTTTTTTTCGACGTGTTGTAATCTCAGACAAGAAAAGGAAGAGGAGGCGGAGGCGGAGGTGGAGGAGGAGGCGGAGGAGGGGGAAAGCATCTTACCCCTGATAGGGATATGGGCCGAGGAACAAAAGAAACAAGGATGAGATCACAGTGGCAGCTGATATGAGAGCGGTTCTTTTTTTGTCACAGAGAGGGAGAAGAGACGGCGAAGAGACCACAACCGGTTCCATGTGCTTCACGTCTTTTGTCTCGTTTCTTTCGCCTTGACGGTGTTATGCCTGGTGAAACCGGGATAATGCTGGAGGCGGGAGCGGGCTGAGAGGTGTGGGAGGGGAGACAGGCCGTGTACGAGCGCCGTTTGACAGCGAGACTCTTGTCGAGGAGCCATGGCTCTTTCTTCTGTTCTGATTTACATTCAACAATGCTGCCACGCGAAGCCTACATCGGGGCAGGCAGCGGAACGAAAGACGACTTCGGGACAGGTGCTGCGCTCGGCCGGAAATGACGGCGACAAGGCATTTATTGAATTCCGCACCGGCCAGGGTCAATGCGACTGGCCAAGCCCTATCTCTGCTGCTCTGCTGCTCTGCTGCTCTGCGGTGGGCTCGCCCCGTTGGCAACAAGGCGCACGGCCGGACCCGGTGAAGCGTCTGAAAGGATGGATGGACAGACAGACAGCCTGGGCGGACCGCTGGGCAATGGTGCAAGGACGTGCTGGCGGCAAGGCCCCTGCTACCTTTCCCGAAGCGGCCTGCGAACTTGGGGACATCGCAAGGTCGGCTCGCGGTCGCTCCCACCAGCACAGTCAGCTTCCACGCGTGTCGTCCGAGCAAGGGCAATCTGGGTTCCTCGTCAGACAGCGACTCTGCTGCGTTCCAAGAGTCGCACTCGGTGGCTTGTTTGGTGCATGTTGAGATTGCGCGTCCCCATTTCAGCCCTTGTGCAAGTGGCCCGCAATCTGCAGCAGTCCAAGCCCGGGCGCAGACGAGCGCCGTCCACATTGGAGAGCAGCGGCTTCGAAAGGGAGTGGACCGTGGACCGTGGAGCGGATGGACATGTGCACGGCGAGGTGTCAGATATTTGTACAACCAGTTGCGAGTACGGAGTACGGAGTACGGAGTACGAGGAACTCGTATCTGCGCCGAGAAGCATGGCTTTGGCCGTGCGTGCATCGTGCATGACGAGGGGGGGGGGTTAGCGATGAAAAGGGAAAAGAAGCAGAATGGAAGCTAACGGGCGATGACACCAAGATTGGATTTGGCGTAGCGTCACTGAGGAAAAAATTAGCAGCAATGAGGGGAAGACGGCCAGGCCAGGCCAGGCCACCACAACTGCCTTGTTCCTGCCGGCGACGAAAGCCTGCCATAGAAGGAAGAGAAAGGCGTTAGGGAAAATAGGGAAGGCACGAATGAAGGATGGCAAGACTCGCAGCGCAGGGGGGGCGCAGGGGGGCAGTCGAGATAGACCCAATTAGGAAACCATCATGGCGAGGCAAGGCAGGAGCGATGAGGCAGCTTTCTCCGGAGAACGGAGTAGCCCGCACACACAACGGGAAAGCGAGAGGGAAGGAGCGACATGCGACAGCCTGCAGACTCGCTCACCGACTGCCAGACAGGAGGCGCACAGAAGCGCAGAACGGCAAAAAGGCATGGCCAGCCGGCCGCCGCCAGCCAGCCAGCCAGCCAGAGCCGGTTTGCCCTTGAAACAGCGGGCTAATCACAATGCCAATCAATACCAAGAGGGCGGGCAAGTTGCGTGGTGGCCTGGCCGCCTCCCGCCCAAACCCACTAACACACCATTTCCGCCGCCGCTGGTCTCAACTCCAACTCCACCTTCCCACCGCCTCCTTCCACCACCACCACCCAACACGCCCACACTATTGAACCCCTCCTTCCCCCTTTCTATTGTTCCGCCTCACAGACGGAAGGCGCAAAGGAACCCCCCCCCCTCTTTCTCCTTTCCAAGCAAGGTCGTTCGTTCTCGCTCCCACTCAATCAAGGCCTGAACTGTTTAGAAACAACGACCAGGAGCCGAGGGGCAGAAAGCGACCGACGGCCTAAATTGCTCCCCTCCCCCCCCGTCTCTCTCTCTTTCATTCTCTCTCTCCTCCACGAGTCTTTCTGTTTCCCTTTTTCCTTTTCGCCCTCACAGCCACTTTTGACGGCCTTGTCGCTCCCGTCAACGACACATTTCCCGCGCTCTCCAACGGCCCCGAGCAGCCGCCGACTGCACACGATCGGAAAACAGACATTCTCGCCGCGTTTGATCCTTCGACCAGCTCGTCGCGGCAGCGAGCTTCAGCAGGTCCCGCCCGTCTACGCTTCTCGATTTTCGACAACAGACGACAGCAGAAAGTGCCGAGGGCACCGCTGGCCGTTCTCCACTGCCCAGCAAGCCGCCGACCATCCGGACGACTGCGGCCAACCGAAGGCGTGAGAATCACCGATACGACGAGAAACGAGCCAGCTGGCTTGGTTCGCGACGACACCTCCCTATCGGCAATCATATCGCGCGTCACCTGCCTCTTGCTGCACGAGGTGACACCGTATGGTAAGCTTCTCCGTCGGCTCGCGGCAACCACCGGCGAGGCGACGCATTGGCGTGCTGAACGCCGGGCCTCCTCTTTTGTCCCGTTGGCCCGCCCAGTCTCTCTCGCATACGGGCTTGCGACCAGCTGTGACAGAGGACTTGGACTGACTTTCCTCTCTCCTTGCAGGTTTCTACGCTCGACTTTTCCGTCTTCTCAACGTCTCCTTGTGACGAGAGCACAACATGCTCATGTCGCAAAGCGTGACCCTCCTAGCATCGGTGCACTGTCAATGCCAAAGTAGCTTCGCTGCGCTCACTTGAGACTGCCGTGCATTTCCCCGGCTCCGCCCCTCCCTCTTCTCGGGTCTCCCGCATCGGCACTTGCCGTAACCTAGACTTTGATTGCCCCCCATGAACGGCATTGTGGGGACGGCGCCTCCCGGTGCCATGTATGTCCGGGCCCTCTACGACTATGAGGCAGATGATAGAACGAGTCTCAGTTTCCACGAAGGCGATGTCATCCAGGTCATTACCCAACTGGAGAGTGGCTGGTGGGACGGTGTCATCAACGGCGTCCGAGGCTGGTTTCCGAGCAACTACTGCCAGCTCGTAACCAGCGCCGACGAGCTTCCCGACTCGGAGCAAAACGGTGTCGGCGTGGCCGACCACGTTGACGAAGATATGGAAGAGGACGTCTATGAAGAAGGGTTCGACGACGAAGACGAAGACGACGCAGACGACCTCAGCGGTCTGCCGTTAGAAGGCACAGACTCGAATGCCAGCCGATCGGGCGCCGACTATTGGATTCCGCAAGCAACTCCCGACGGACGCTTGTTCTATTACAACACAATGACGGGTGAGAGCTGCATGGAGCTGCCCTTGGAGTCGCCAACGTCCATCTCGGAAAGTGGCCCTCGGGACCGTATGAATATGAACGTGCCGGAGCGAACGCGCCCCCCGCCGGAGATGATGGCGAGAGGGTTGACCCAGAACGAAGACGAAGACTCCGAGGCAAACTCTGCTTCTGAAATGGAGGGCGAGTCGATTTTGATGGCATCCCGTGCATCATTGGTAAGGATCAATCATACATGCCGTTCTGCGTTAGCTCTTCACTCGCGCTCGTTTCTGACCATTAAAATAGCCTCGGAACCATCGCTCATTCCCCAACGACGGCATCTCTCCCGCCATCTCTATGGAATCAATGAAGGGCCAGTCGCCATCACGTGGAAAGTCTGTCACATCTGCTCCCTCTGGTGTCGAGACCTTCCACGTCGCCAACGGCGCTCTCGGCCCCCCTCCCTTGATTGCTTCGGCCACCTCCTTCACGTCCGCAACTTTCAATCTCCCAACCGCCGCCACCATCCCTCGGTCATTTTTCGACGACGGCACCACCCCACCGCTGACTTGGAGCCGTCTTGTAAACAACATGAAGAAGTCAATCGAACGGTACCGCGATGCTGTTACATCCAACAGCCGTTCCGAATACGTCGCACGCGCCGAGGACATCTCCGACCACCTGCGCCTTCTCCTCGCCGCCGGGTCCGGGACTACGGACAACCACTCTGGCCAGCCTTCTATTATTTCGACGAATAAAGCACTGTACCCCCACTTTAGAGACATGATGTCCAAGTTTTCGAAGCTGGTCATTTCTTCCCATATTGCGGCCGCCGACTGGCCGAACGCCGAATCTGTGCAGAAGTGCCTGCAAGAAGCAGATGGCGTTCTGTTGGGCGTATTCAGCTATGTCGAGGTTGCTCGCCAGCAACGAGGCGAGGAGATCCCGCGCCTCTTCCCCGGATTTGTTATTGGCAGCAGCACTGGCGGCAGCTGGCAGAACAACTCTCTCGGAGCCCTAGACCCTATTGCGTCCAACTTCCTAGACGATGAAGAGGGGCAGACGGATCCATCGGCAGTCCTGGATGGCAAGCTTCTAGAGAGGCTTGACGAGCTCAAGCGCATGCTTGTTTCTAGCATTCGCGAGTTGGACAAGTACTTGACCATGTCTGACAAGGTGGTCACACCGTTCAAGCACGAAGTCATCGGCAACAATGTTTGCATCGCTGGCGGCAAGGTGCTCGAAATGTTCAAGCTGTGGATTGCGATGATCGAGTCCATTGACCTCTCCGTTCTCGGCAACAGTTTCCAAACGCCCCAGCTCGCAGACTTTAGCACAAACAAGCAAAGCTTATACGACAACATCTCTGACCTTCTTCTTGGCTGCCAGGCTGTTGCAGGGCCTCTTGCCGACGAGTGGGCAGAAGTTCGTGGAGAGGCTCTTGAAAATCGGCTGGAATATGTCCGGCAATGCGCACGTGCGCTTGAGACAAACTCGTCACACATTTGCTTCTCTCTGCAGCTTCTGTCCGAGCAGGTCCAGATCAATATGCAGCAGGCGGCAGAATCTCGTGTCCGTGACAACCATGTCTTGGCACGTGAGCCTGTACGAAGGGGCGAAACGATGTCCTACACATCTTCAGCAGCCTCTACTATGCCTTCCACCACCAGTTCAACTTCTCCCGCAACGACGTTGTCCCATCAGCGATCCGAGTCACGTGGCATTATCCCTCGGCCACCTCTCATACAAACCCAGTCTTTCTCTGATGGCGACCCTGCAGCACAAGCCTACAGGAAAGGTGGCGACTATTCCAAGCTCAAGAAGCTACTCGGCGAGGATCCTTCACCTCAAACGACGATGGTCGACGATACACCCGACTTTTTGCGGCTGGACTATGAGAACGACTTGTCTTGGGACATCAAAGTTCAGCCGCCTCAAGTCAAGGGCGGCTCTCTACTTGCCCTCGTCGAGCAGCTCACGCGCCACGACAAGCTGGACTCCAGCTTTAATAACACTTTCCTTCTCACATACCGGTCTTTCACGTCGGCTCGCGAGCTCTTTGAGCTGTTAGTAAAGCGTTTCGGAATCCAGCCGCCGGAGGGGCTGACACAGGGCGAATTCGAGCAATGGCGCGACCGCAAACTGAAGCTCATTCGGTTCCGGGTCGTCAACATCATCAAGAACTGGTTCGACAATTTCTGGATGGAGGATGCAACTGTCGAGGACACGAGACAGCTCATTCTCGACGTGTACACCTTCGCTCGAGACACGGTCAAGTCGACCGAGACTCCGGGTTCTGCTCCGCTGATGGCTGTCCTCGACCAACGACTGAGCGGCAAGGACACTGGTGCAAGACGTCTCGTCCAGACACTTAACCAGAACACACCACCGCCGATCATGCCAAAGAATATGAAGAAGAACCTAAAGTTTCTCGACATTGACGTCACCGAATTCGCCCGTCAGTTGACTATTATCGAGTCGCGTCTCTATGGCAAGATCAAGCCGACAGAGTGTTTAAACAAAACCTGGCAGAAGAAGGTCGGCGAGGGCGAGCCCGAGCCTGCGCCCAATGTCAAGGCGCTTATTCTTCACTCAAACCAGATGACAAACTGGGTTGCTGAGATGATCCTGGCCCAGGCCGATGTGAAGAAGCGGGTCGTTGTTATCAAACACTTTGTTGCTGTTGCAGACGTATGTTCCCCTCGTTTCCTTCCCATCCCCCGAAATCCAACATGGCCTTCCTTTCCCCCCTTCAAAGCATAAGCAGGCGCTAACAGATCCAGAAATGCCGTGGGCTCAACAACTTTTCAACCCTGACATCGATCATCTCAGCTCTCGGCACGGCGCCGATTGCTCGTCTCAAACGGACGTGGGATATTGTGCCACAGAAGACGCAGGCTGCCCTCGAAAGCATGCGTAAATTGATGGCCAGCACCAAGAACTTTGGCGAGTACCGAGAGGCTCTGCACGCGGCAAACCCGCCGTGCATCCCGTTCTTTGGTGAGTTGTCCTCGCATATCCTCGTAGGCTTCAGTTCGTCTACAATACGCTAATGCACACTCCCATGCAGGCGTCTATTTGACCGATCTCACGTTCATCGAAGATGGTATCCCGTCAATTATCAAAAAGACAAACTTGATCAACTTTGCAAAACGGGCCAAAACCGCCGAAGTGATCCGCGACATTCAGCAATACCAGAATGTCGCCTACTCGCTGCAGCCGGTTGTTGAATTGCAGGACTACATCCTCACCAACATGCAGACGGCAGGCGATGTGCACGAGATGTACGATAAGAGTCTGCTGATGGAGCCCCGCGAGCGCGAAGACGAAAAAATTGTGAGGTAGGTGATCAGATCACACTCCCCCACCCCCCCCTCTCCCTTCCCATCCTTGTAAAGCCATCTCGTTTCTAACCCATAACCTCTTGTGAATAGGGTACTGGCGGAATCTGGCTTCCTGTAAAGGCCCGTGCCTGAGTGTCGCACTTGTGCCTTCTCGGACCTCGGAACGACCCATCGCTGCCTTCTGTTGATGGCCTGGCTATCATGGGCCACGCCTCTGTTATCACCTTTATTCTCTAAAGGACGAATGCACGCGACCTGCCGAGGACTTCGAGAGCGAAGATTGGGAATAGAAACGATGAGGGCATGTGCAGATATCTTTGTTTTTGTTTATTGATACACATCTAGGCTTTGACTCATATCGGGGTTGTGCATGTATTGGCATTTTTTCGGCCGGGGGCATCTGGTTTTTCCTTGTCTGCTCTGGTTTTCCTCTCCTTTTTCTTCTTTATTTTGTCCAAATACAGAAAGGGTCATATCAGTGGGAGTGTTGGTTTGGACGATCTCATGCCATGTTTTCTTTCTATTTTTGCATGACACGTAACCGCATTAGAGGGGCCCGGTTGGTTTTCTGCTCGTTTCTTTCAAAATAACCCCCTTTTGCTTCCTTGTGCCTTCTTCACTCTTCTCTTCTTCTGCGTGGTTGAGGAAAACCGAGACTGGTCCTCTTTTTTTGTTTGTAAATGCAAAGGCTTGGATTGCGAGATGCCCCATGCGTCGTTTCGCTATGTGCAGTAATCGGTTCCCTCTCCATTGAATGAAACTGTAAAATTTGGGCAAAAGCGCCCTCGAAAACGCCGGCGCAAAAGTCCCAAGCAACACGAAAGCACAACGCGAAGAGCCACGGCGATGCTGTGCAAGTAAGCGCCTTTTTATCTCCTCCGCGCGTCCTGGCTCGCGCTGCGACTTCGGCTGCGGCTGCGGGCCGCACTGCGTCTCGGGCTCCGGCTGTAGCTGCGGCTCCGACTCCGGCTATCACTGCGACGGCTACCACTGGGGCTGCGGCGCGGTGACCGGCTGTCACGCTGGGCGGCCTGGCGGCTGTCGACGGCCTCGTTACCGCTGTCGTAGTCGTCCGCGCTGCCAGCTCTCCGCGATGACCGGGCGGGTGCCTTTCTGTCCGCACCGCTCGCCGCTCGCTCCACACTCTTGCGCGGCGGCGGCGGCGACGGCGACGACCGGCGTCGGCCCTGGCGCCGGCCAATCTCCCCCTCTTCGTAGCTGTCGTAGCCGCGCTCGCTGCCGTCGCTGCCGTCGCTGCCGTCGCTGTTGTCGCTGTTGTCGCTGTAGTCCCTGTCGTTGTGGCCGCGCCGCCTTCTCTTCTCGGGCGCATCGCGTGTCTCACGAGACGCGTGCCCGCGCTTCGCCTCCTCCCGCTCCCCCTTGTCCTCCTCCACTCCTCCCCCCTCCTCCTGCTTCCGCTTCAGGGTCTGCTTGTCCTCCTGCCGCCGCCAGTGGCCACCCTCCTCGTAGTCCTTGTTGATCCGCAGCGCACGGCGCAGGCGCTCGCTCTCGACAATCTTGGCGCGGGCCTGCTCGTGGACCTGGTGGGCCTTGAAGCGCTTCCGGCCGTCTGCGCCGCCGCCGCCGCCGTCGCCGCCGTCACCCCCGGGGCCGCCGCCGGGGCCGCCGCGCCGCTGCGCCTCCTCTGTGAGCTTCTTGCGCAGAGCATCGCACTGGTCGTCGATGGCGTCGTCGTCGAGCTCGCCCGCCTCCTCGAGCTGGTCGCGCAGCGCAAACACGCGGACCTCGATGGCGCGCTTGCGGTCGTGCTCGAGGATGCCCTCGTCGGGCTGGCGCAGGCGGCTGGCCTGCTGCTGGAGCAGGAGATCGCGGGGGTTGCTGCCGTAGGGCCCGGCGTAGGCATTGTCGCTGGGGCGGATGAAGGCGCGGTTGCGCTGGACGAAGCCCGAGGTGCCGCTGCCGCGCGGCGTCGAGAGGCCGACGTTGTCGGACATGGTGTGGCCGCTTTTTGGTGGGGGGGGAAGGGGGGGGAGTGCGGATGCTGTGCTTTGGCTGCGGTGGAAAAGAAAAGGGGGGGGGGGGGAAGGAGGCGGCTGTCGTCGTTCGCTGAGCGGTGTTGAGAGATCCGGGGGGGTAGTGAGGAATGGAGCGCCGCTCGGTTTGGTGTTTGGTGCTGTGAGCTGCAGAAGGCGGTGTGGCGACAGCGGGCGCGAGGCTCTGGCGCATTCCTCTGGCAGAAAAAAAAATGCACGGCATAGCGCGAGGCGACGGCCGTGTCAACTGCTGCAGGACAGGGCATCGATTGCAGTGGGGTTTTGACTCACAATTTTCGCCCCTCATCGCCTCTTATGTTAGAGAACCTGCCGAAGAGCTCCTGCAAGACCATGACTTTATGACCCGTATCCCGCCGTTTTACGAATTGATTTTCTTGGCCTTGTACATATACCCATACCGCCAGAACAGAAATGCCGGAATTCCACTCAAAGCCCCAGCCGGCGCAAGCAGCGGGCGACGAGGCTGCCGGCGACCTCCAGTTCCCGCCGGTCAGCCGCGACCACATCCTCTACTGCTCCTACGACTACTGGTTTCCAAAGTGAGCAGACGACGAGCCCGCGGAGAGCCCTGGAGACATAGCCACTTGCATACGGGGAACGGGGAACGGGGGGACGCTGACAACATCCGTTAGGTACCGCAAGGTGTGCATCAAGTCGCGCATCATCCCGCTGCCAGCCGGATTCATCGAGTACCTCCGCGAAGACAGCATCATCCTGAGCGACGAGAGCAACGGGGGGGGCGCAGGCGGCGCAGCGGGCGGCGACAGCAACGACGACGATGACTGGGAGCCGTCCAACCCAACGATGCGGCACTACAAGTCCGCAGACGAGGAAAAGTACGACGTGTTCCTGGATGCGGACGACAGCGACGACGACAGCGACCACAACGCGCCGCCGACCGTGCGGCTCCCGCCCAACAAGCGGTTCCCCGACGTGCACCAGCGGATCAAGGACGAGATCAAGGCCTTGGGCGGCGTGGTGGCGCCGAAGCTGAACTGGAGCGCGCCCAAGGACGCGGCCGAGCTGATGGAGCAGAAGAACACGATGCGGTGCCGGACGCCCGACGACGTCTACTTTATGCTCAAGAGCTCCAGCTTTGTCAGCCACGACCTGGAGCACGCCTTTGACGGGACAACGCCGCCAGCAGCGACAAGGGGCGGCGCCTCATTAGGTGAGACGGCAGCATCCCCGCCATCTGCTACCACGACCACGACCACGACCACCAACACCAACACCAACGGCAATGCCCCTCCCCTCGGCTTCAACCCCGTGCTGGTCCTGCGCGCATACTTTGACATCCACACGGCGCTCGAGTTCCGCTGCTTCGTCAAACAGCGCAACCTCGTCGCCATCACGCCGCGCGACCTCAAGTACTACCCGTACCTCGAGGCGCTGCGCAGCACCATCATCGAGCGCACCAAGACGCTGTTCCACAGCAAGCTGCAGTTCACGTTTCCCTCGGGCAACTTTTCGTTTGACATTTACATTCCCGAGAACGAGGGCAGCAGCGACGGCGCGACTCACGACGACGAGAACAGCAACAACAACGACAACAACTACAGCGGACGGCTATCGTGGGCGCGTCTCATCGACATCAACCCGTGGGCGCCGCGGACCGACACGCTGCTGTTTGGCTGGCGCGAGCTGCTGGAGCTCAAGATCCCGAAGCCGTTCCTGGGCATCATGGGCGACAGCGGCGTCGCGGACGCGCAGCAGGGCATCGAGGGGGAGGGCGCGGGAGGTGGGAAGGAAGGGGACGCCGGCGATAGCAGCGGGGCCGACGATGGCGACGATGGCGACGATGGCGACGACGACGATGACGATGACGAGGAGGACGACGACTACGAGCCGGAGCTGCGGCTGGTCGACAAGGACGATCCGGCGGCGATGAACTTCAGCTCGGCGCCCTACTCGGCGCACAAGCTGCCCAAGGAGGTGGTCGACGCGAGCATGGCGGGCGAGGGCGGGCTGCGCGAGTTTGCCCAGCAGTGGCAGGAGATTGTGCAGAGCCGAGAAAGGCGGTAGGAGGGGGGTGGGAGAAAGAGAGGATGAGAGGATGAGGCGTAAACGGCGTGGTCGGCGTCTGGTTGCTTCGTCTCCTCTTTTGGGGGCATCCTTATACCTCCAAAAAGGCAACTTCAGTTATAATAAATGAAGAGGGAAGAACCAAGAGTTGTTTGGCTCGGCTTAAGGAGAGATGTCGTCGAAGCGTGCCTTGTTGTCTGCCACGTAAGTTTTTGTATGAGGCGAAGACGGTTGGCCTTTGCCCGCTACACCAATTGGCGAATGAACAGGGGGCAGGAGGGCCTCGCTTCGGCCAAAATAAAATAAAATAATCTGGGATCCACTCCTCACGACTTCCAATAGGCGTATTACAGCGCGTACAAATTGGACGCGTTCACGTGCTTTTTCTTATTGGTACGGACTGTGGGGCGGGCCCACCTTGTCTAGAGCCATTTTCACAGGCGAGCCAGCTGACACCAGCTGCGTGCCACTTCCAACTCTTCTCTCTCACTTATCAACCTCCCTGCGCCGACCGGCAAACCGCCAGCCCAGCGCAACGCGATCACAACGTCTTCTCACCGCGCCCGCTGTCGCATTCTTGCGGGTGGTCCCTTTTTTAGAGTAGATTGGGCAGCCAGATCGATGCCTGGCTTTGGCACCACGTCTCCCTCAGCTGTCCCGACGTTCTGGTCTCGCCCGTGCGCCTGCAACAACACCACAACATGACGGGCATCATCCGCTTCCCACGAGGCGTCCGGCCAAGCAAGGTCGTCAAGCCGGCGGCAGCGCCAGCACGGCGAGCCCAGAGCAATGGCAGCGGCGGGGGTGGTGGCAGCTCGTCAGCGGCCGCCAACAATCGACAGGCTCTGGCCATGGAGCAGGCCCTCAACGAGCAGCAACAACAGCAGCAGCAGCAGCAGCAACAACAGCAACAGCAACAACAACAGCAACAGCAACAGCAACAGCAACATGAGCAGCAAGAAGAGCAATACCAGCTTGGGGCAGAGGCCGCAGACAGGCTCCCGGCGGGAAATGCTGACCACATCCCTCACGGCTCATTTGGGGAACAACGTGATCTCGGGCCCGGGTCGTTCAAGGCTCAATATGTACAAGCCGACGGCCACACGGGGATCGGCGCAACGGATGCAGACGATGGTGCAGCCGGCGACAGCGATATGCTTGATTTAGACGACGACGACGATGACGGTGGCGGCGGGAGCGACGAAGGCGGCCACAGCGATGATGCGCACGGGGACGCCGACGGCGGCATGGGCATGGCAGCCGACATGGATGAAGCAGCCATCGGGGAGATGGTGAGCGACGCGGTGGACGGCCTCTCGGCGGCTGGAAACAACAACGCAAACGCGTCCCAGGCGGCAGCAGCTGCGGCGGCGGCGGCGGCAGCAGCAGCAGCAGCAGCAGCAGCAGCGGCACCACCACTGCCGCCGACGTCGCAAGCGGGAACGGCGAGCAGCCACGAGCTCAACATCCATCTGTCGGCGGCGGCGGCGGCGGCTGCGGCAGCGGCCGTGGCAGCGTCCGCATCGCACTTGTCCCCGCCGCCGCCGAGTCTCGCTGCCAGCAGCAATGTCCAGACGATGACTGAGGAGAGTGTAGGCTACGCAAACGTAGCTGCCGCCGCCCCGACAGCTCCTACACCACTATCGCCGCCATCCGCACCATCGCCCGCGAGACGGGCGTTGACAACACGGGGCACCCAACCGGAAGCAGCAGAGGACACACCCCCGAGTCCGGCGGCCCCGCCACCAGCGCCCAGCACTGAGCAGATGGCCCAGGACTCCGGCTACGGCCGCCTGTCCGTCGACAGTGCGCTTGCGCGGCGGCTGTCCCGCGAGCCGGGGCTGCGCCTCGCACACCAGCGTCGCCCCGAGCAGCAGCTCAACCTGGCCCGCCGGAGCAACGTCGAGGCGCTCTTTGCGCACATTGCCGGCGACGACGTTGCTGTGCCCTGCAAGAACTGCCACAAGGGCCACGGCCCGTGGACGGCGTGCGTGGTGGTGGATGGGCAGATGTGCGGTAGCTGCGCAAACTGCTGGTTCAACGCGTCGGGCGCGCGGTGCTCATTCCACGGTATGTCTATTTCGGCCCTTCTTCTTTCCTCCTTTTCCTCTTCTGTTTGGCCCAAAAATGACCCTAACTTTGAACCCCCCCCCCGAAAGAAACAAAAACGCCCATGCAAGGGCATCCACACGGCGCACACTCACAGCGGCAGTCTATTGGCGGCGGTGCCAGCGGCGTCCCAGGAGCGTCTTCGATGAATGCCGCGTCTGTGCATGACCCTTCCTACGTCATGGCCTCATCCCTCGGCAGCATCGGACACCACCATCCGTCCCACCAATTCGCCGCTGTAGGCCAGCCCTCCTCGGGGGCAGGAGGGGGGCCAGGGGGCACCGAGCTGTCTGCGTCGTCGTCCATGGCAGCGGCATCGCAACAGGCAGCCGCCGCCGTCGCCGCAGCGGTGGCCGTCCAGCAGCTGAGCAACGGCGGCCACTTTTCTGGCAGCAGTGCTGGTCTTGCCGATGGCTCTGCTGCTGCCTCGTCGCTGGGGCTGCACCTGGTTGCCGCGCTGTTTGGCGGCAGCGACGGCACCATCGGCAGCATCGGCAGCATCGGCGGCATCAGAAATGACGGCGGTGCTGCTTCTGCTCCTCCAGGCAGAACGGCCGCTGCCGCCGCCAGCCAGATGCCGCTCCTCGGCGATGTGATCGACCGCGTCGTGAGCGACGTGCGCAATGCCGACCAGCGGGCGCGCGATCTGATGCTGGTCGAGATTGCTGCCAAGCAGCTGGCGTTGGCCATTGTCCGGTATGGCGAAGGCGCAACAGGAGGAGTAGGAGGCGTAGGCGTGGGCGTGGGCGTAGGCGCGGTCGGCAACAGCGCCGCCAGCCACGCCAACCACGCCAACCACGCCAACCACGCCAACAGCACCGACACCGACAACACGGACAGTGCCGGCGGTGCCAGCCGCGCCGGCACCTCTGGCGGCTTTGCCGCTCCGCCGGGCCGGAACGAGGCCGCATCGGTGCAGAAGGACGACGCGACAGGGGCTGCTGCGCAGACCGGTGACGACGAGGCTGGTGGCAACGCCTGAACTGGAAACGGCATGCCTTGGGGAGGTGGCAGACAGGATCAAACTGGAGTTTACGGGGGTGATGGGGGGGGTCGGCAACAAATAAAGAAAAACACACCCAAGGCGAGAAGAGGCTTTTGGAACAAGGCCTCCGGCTCAACGGACCATGTTTTTTTTTTATCATGATATCCCAGAACAAATTTTCTTATTTCAATCTATTTTAGCTTTCGCTACTCTCCCGAAAGACGTAAAATACACAGAATAATGCATACACCACCAGAAGGCACTTTGCCTTTGTACTTAACTGGTAGGCATGCATGGACAGACGCACACAAAAGGCAGTAAAAACACAAACAGCTCACGATGTTCTCCAAAGACACGTGAAGGAGGAAAAAGCAAGATAAAAAAAAAGGAATGTCATAATTAAACAAGATATCGAGCCTTCCCTTGCCCCATTTTACGTCCAAATAAATGCTAGAAAAAGATCGAGTGCAAGATACAAATAAACAAAGACGAAGGGAGGGGAAAGGGAGAAAAGAAAAAAAAGAAAATGACAGGGCATCGAGGTACAAAGAACAGGCAGACAGTCCGGAGATATAGGGAAAAGGAGATGCAGCAAACCCAAGAGGGACAAGATAGAGGGCTGCCGCAGGCAGAGACAGCTATGCTTCCCCGTAACCACAATCTTCTCCTTTCTCCAGCTCACGCGCCTGCTCCCCAGTGCATCCTCCAGCCCCTGGCCCCCCCTACCGCCACCCAAAAAGTTGAGACTATTCTTGGGTGTTTTTTTGTAGTACAGGTCGGGACTGCGGCTCCGGATTGGCGTTTGCTCACGTATAACCCCCCGTCCCCATGCCGTCCGGTAGTCTAGTCAGTCATGTCTGACTCCGCCTCCACACAACCGTTCCTCGCACATCGAACGAACTGGAACCAAAGAGCAAAAAGCAAACAAAAAAAGCCTCAGGTCGCCAGAGATAAAAGAAAAGAAAAAAAGAATGTAGGTAGGTACTAAAAATATGACACAGTGAAATATAAGAAAACCGAAGGAGATACGTTCAGAGCTGGTTGTCGTGAGATGGGATGGATTCGGCGGTAATGGAACAAATCAAAGGAAAACGTATGATCGGTCGGCCGTCTTCTCCATTCGTCTCGGGGTATGGAGAGTTCAAAAAATGGAGAAACCTGGGAGTGTTGTACAGATGCACACTGCGCGCTGGAGGGAAAGGCAGGACAGCAGTGACGTTTTTCAAGTCTCGCTTCATTCACCACCGTTGGGGTGGGTATATAGTAGGGGCGGTTTGGAAGACGACAAAAAGGACGAGAAAAGGGTAGAAAGGCGACGACGCTTATGAGTTTAAATCAGACCACATAGACGCAGGTTCTCCTGGATGATGATGTCTGGAATTTTGTTAGTTCTTTGGTTCTACAGGATTTGGGGGAAACTGGGGGTACAGGATGATAATGGGAGCACATACCATTGACGGCAGCCATGACGAAGCGGATCTGTGTTGTATCGGTGGCGCAGGTGAAATGGGTGTAGATCTGCTTGCTCTCGTGCTGGTTCAGGTTGACGAAGCGGTTCAGGATGTAGTCGCAGGCGGCAGCGTAGTTCTCGCCGCCCTCGTAGTCGGGGAAGTAGTTCTTCATGGGGCTGCTGGGCAGCTTCTCCTTGAACCGATCGATCTTGTTCAGGAAGAGAATGATAGACGTCTTGATGAACCACCGGGAGTTGCAGATGGAGTCGAAGAGCGTGAGGGCCTCCTGCATACGGTTGACCGTCTCATCTTCGAAAAGGAGCTGGTCATATTCGGAAATGGCCACAAGGAAAAGGATGGTGGTGACGTTCTCGAAGCAGTGAATCCACTTCTTCCGCTCGGACCGCTGGCCACCGACGTCGAACATGCGGTAGGTCAGGTCGCCAATGATGAAGGTTGTCTCGGTGATACCAGTGGTCTTGACACGAGACCGCAGCACATCCTGGTCGTCGGGCATGTAGTCGGGGGCCGCAATGCGGGCAATGTTGTCAAAGTAGCTGGAAAGATGGTGTTAGGCATGCTGGTTTTCGAAAGCAAGTAGATGGCTCATGGGACCTGGAAACGTAGCGCAATCCGAGGCAACAAAAAGCCGGACCTTTGGTGGGGGGAGGGGGTGAAGAAGACACTTACTATCTGGCAGAGTCGTTGAGTTGGTACTCACGCGAGCGCTTGAAGCACTCCTGGACACCACGGTCCTTCCACAGGGCCTCAATGGCATTGCCAACCTCGGGAGGCAGAACCTCGCCCTCGATCTGGGCGGGTTGCATGAAAATGGTCTGTACGTGGTACTCCATGCGCTGGTCCTCGAGCGGGAGCTCGAGAGACTCCATCGCCTCCAGAATGACGCGCATTGACTGAACGGTGTTGCTGTAGATGATTTCCTTGAACGATTCACGCTCATCGCGTGAGTAGCCACCCTCGTGGATGAGCTTCATCTGCTTCAGAATGGTCGACTTTCCGGATTCACCAGCACCTAGGAGCCAAAAAGCCGTTAGACTCCATTTCTCGTTTGTCGCAGACCAATTGCGCAGTCCGTTGCCCCGTAAAGGCGAACCCCCCATTACGCCAGTCTTTCCAGTAGGGAAGGCAGGTTCACGTACCCAGAAGAAGCATCTTGATCTCGTTCCGTTGTTGCAACCGGTCGCGCTTCAGCTGATTCTCAATCTCCTCGTTCCGGGCCTTGCCCTCCTTCTCCTCCACGCTCATTCCGCAACCCATTTTGGCTGATTTGTTTTTGCACAGGAAAAAGAGAGGCAGTGGTAGGTGAATCGAAGAGCGACGGGGACGTTCGGAATCGGACGGGTCGCTTGGCGCGGGTTCTGTAGATGAAGCTGGTCAGTGTCTGGAGCGGTTGTGGAAAGACGGAGATGGTTACGCGGTTGTGACGGGGGGAGAATGAGGCGTTATTGGACGAGCTTGCGGAACGTCGGACACGAAAAAGGGCAGCCGGGGAAGCAAGGGCAGCAGAAGAGGCCAGGGACTGGCCCGACGTGCATTTCCTCCGTCAATTGGGGACGAGAGCGACAGACGCGACAGAGGCGAAGACGGAGAGCGACGGCAGACACAGACGCAAGTGTTGGTGTTCGTGTCGGGGCGTCGCCAGACCAGCCAGAACAGCCAGAACGTCGCGAGCCTCAAGGAAGCAGAGGGGGCAAAAGGGGAGCAAAGTCGAGCAAAGGAGAGTGGAGAGGAGGAGAAACCGGCGAGCGACTTACCCGTTCGAATCGGCCTTTTTTCGCTCAAAAAGCTGTGGAAGCGAACGTCTCAATTCGAGGGATTCGGCAGGAAAGGGACGCGGGCGAAGGAACAGGCGAGATGCCAAAAGCCAAAAGGTCGTGATGCAGAAGAAGTCAAGTCGAGACGACGAGAATAAGGAAAAAGGGGGAGGAGGAAAGCAAGAGAGGGAAAGTGAACTAGGAAAATAAAATAGAGAAAATGGCCTGAAAGGAGATGAAAAGCGGCTAGTGACGAAAAGAGAGGGTTTGGGGGGGGACAGAGAGAGAGAGAGAGAAAGGCGGGTGGTTTTGTGGTGAAGGGGGGACGGCGCGAGGGTTTGAGGTGAGACGATTGGAAGAGGGAGGGAGAGAGAGGTAGAAAAGAATGGAGACAGTATTGATGACAGGGGGGGCAGGAAAGAGGGAAGAAGGAAGGAGGAGAGAGACCGGCGGAGAGGGCAGGAGCGAGAGGAAAAGGAGATTATTGGGTGGCGGGACTTCTGAAGATGGGGGAAGGGGGGAACTGCAGCGGCAGTGGGCAGGCGGGTGAAGGGTGAAGCGCGGAAGGTGGATGGGCTGTTCCTGCCTCGGGGCCCCCTTTTAGGGGATGAAGGAGCGGGCGGCCCATCTTTGCAAGGCAAGGGAGCTGGTCGGGAAACAGCGATGGGCAGCAAAAAAGGCAAGAACGACAAATGACAGATGGGGGGCGGCGAGTCAGTGCAGACGGAGCACGAGTGGCTGTGGCAGAGGTGGGCAGGGGTCCGTTAGCGCACGATGCTCTGAACCCTGTGGTCTTAGCCAGGGCGGCCGCAAGTGGGGCAGCTTCCAATAGGCCCTCGGGGGGCTAGTTCGAAAGGAAGTTCATGCCGCGGCGCGGACCTGGGAATTACAAAGTACGAGGGGGAGCAAGATACGGGCACGGAGCATCGTGCGAGGAGAAGGCGAGAGCCGAGTTGACAAGACAAGTGCTGGAAGCGTGACACGGCAGGGCCTGGGTGTCGACGACAGAGACAGGAGGCCGCGAAAACGGGAGGAAAAAGGGAGACAATACAAAAGCGGCAGCAGTGGGTGAGCGAGCGACAGAAGAGACGAGACACCAGCAAAGATGCTCTGCGGCGTGACGTTGCGCCCTGCGCTCGGACCCCGATCGTCCCAGACACCCCATGGATGAACGCTGGCGGTGGAACGTCGGCCTGCCACTGGCTCTGGACGTTCTGGGGGGACTGGACTGAGGATTGCGGACGAGAAGAGAACGCGCTCGGAGGTTTCGTATGATGTACTCGTACTCTGCCAGAGGACCCGGACACGTACTCGTATTGCACTCATCATACCACGAAGAAGACGACGATCGAAACCAAAGGCGAGCACGGAGGCAGGGTGAGCGACGGTGCGGGCGAGAGGCTGGACGGGAGAGCGAGCGGGAAAGACGGAAACCTGGGAGAGGCAACGCAAGCGAGCGCGGTGGTGGTGATCAGAGACAAAGAAGAAGAAGAAGAAAAGAAAAGAAAAAAAGAAGGGGAAAAAAAGGAGAGAAACACCTGAACCCACAATAGGGAGTGTCTTGATCGACAACCAAGGGGGCTCCACTGATTTGCGGCCTCCCATTCTTTGCATTCTTTTGCGAGACATTCCGGTGTTTTTCTCGTCTGCTCTGGCTCCTGGTCTGCCGCCCGTCGACAATGCTGTGAGACATGCCGGGAGGGTTGGGGGTTGGGGGGAGGGAGGGGAGCAGGGATCCAGGGACGCGGGAGACGAGGCTCCCAAATCCTAATCACTGCCTCTTTTTGCCTCTGCCGTGTTTTGGCAAGGAGGGACCCGGCCGTTATCCGGGACGAAACGTGTCTGTCCGTTTCGACGCGGCCTTTCGATGTTTGCAGACGACGGCGATGCCCTCTCGTGACTGCACACCGAAGAAACCTTGTCGGAAGGAAGATTACTACGGACACTACGCAAGTGGAATACGGCGTGGCAAGCATCTTGATCCTTGGAGCAGACACTTCCTTTCCCAGCGCTGCCGGCTGCGCCGGCTGACGGCCTGGCCTACCACACCCACCCACGGCCGCGAAACAGCCAGCCTTTAGCCGTGATGCAAACTGTTCCGTGGGACTGCCGCACATGCCTCTTTCTCCAGGTATCTTGATCTTTATTGTCACCATCTCTGCCGATCCCGTGCCTCTTCCTCCTTCTCCTCTGGCGAGGATCGCGACGTGATCACTTGCGACCTGTCCGGGCCCGTGACGTGATCATGGCGGAAACGAGGCAATATGCATGTATCGTAATTGTACTCCAGTACTCGTATGTAATGTGTAATATGTCCTACTCCTTATGTGAGAACGACACATGGTGGATTCTTCCTCTTAAATTTACAGGTAGTTTCATGGACGGAGTATTTGTACGGAGTATCCCCCTGGTCTGGCTAGAGAGAGAGAGGGGGGGGGGGGATGCCAACGGCGGCATCTGACAGTGGACAAATACGGCAAAGGGCCAGACCAGCTTCCATCTTTCATCTCACGAACCCCGGCCACGGCCACATGGCCAGAGAACCGACGTCCCGTTGCGGCCAAGCTGACTCCTAGTGCTGCGACCCCAGGCTGGTTGTTTTTCCCTCTTCTTCTTTCCTCCCCCCTCCTGCCCCCTTTCCCCTTTGTTTCCCAAGCTGGCCGCCAATCTTCTTTGTCCTGAATGGCGCGGACTGGGCCAGCATGTGAAGGACGGCGTACTTTGCTCCCAACATCTCGTCCACTATGCATATACGGAGTATGTATCTTGCATATAATGTACGTATACTTGCACCTGCGTCGTGTATGCGTACTTGCCCACTGTCTTTCGCATCCGTTGTATCTTGCCCGTAGGTCGAGCATTGGCTGCTCGCCAGGGTCGGTGCACTGCTCGCTGGACGGAGCGTTTCGATACAGAAGAAGCCGAAAGAACACGGCAAATACGCGGCGCTACTGCGTTTGTCTTGGAGAGAAACAGCCCGGTCCTTGCGTCTACTGCTGTTGTTGGTTAGCCAAAGAGGCAAGTGGAGACGCCTAGGGCGAGTTTGAGAAAAAGGGGTTGCTGGGGATCTGGATGGGCCGCGGCCCTGTTGGAGTTACGGAGTAGCATATGCGTACCTTGCATTATTACAAAGTACGACGTATGCACAGAGTACAACTGGAGAGAGAGAGCACGGAGGAAGCCGCATTATTACGGAGCACCCATCTCTGTTTCTCCCATGGAACCGACACTTGCTGGCCCCCGTTTCTAGAATGACGAACAATGTGCATCATCCCTCTTCTTTCTGCCTTTCCGTCTGTTGTCGTCATGCAGAGGTGATGTAAGGACGGGGCAAAGGCATTGTGGCATTGTGGCATTGTGGCATCGTTAGATTGCAAACACAAAACAGCAACAAAGAAACAAGCTGCCGCCTCGCCCCAAAGCCAGCAAACAAGTACGATACTTGCATAAGAATCGATTCGAAACTGGACCTGCCCTGGTCGACATTGCAACCGCACAGGCAGTGTTTCGCGTTCGTGACCCCCAGGCGCACCAGCCACAGCGACAGGGACGTGTCTCGAGGCATTCCCCGTACAGGGCAGCCAACATACGGTTTCCTCGCTGCGCATAAATGCCAGATGCCGGAGAGGTCGTGCGTCGCATCTCACTTCAAACAGGTGCTCCCTCTATTATTAGCCTTTGCCTGGTCTGGCATCGCCTCTTGGAAGATACGACGGATGCACATACGACGTATTTTACGAGCGAGTGCGACGTGTGTCCTAATGTCGTCTTTGCAAGATACATCTGCCCGGCTGGAACAAACGCCAGGGTTGCATCCGCCAAGCCAAAAAAATCATTTCAGGCACGTCCAGAGAAGAAAGGGGAGATGCTGCCCCTGTCCATGACCCAATAAACCAATCGCATCCTGTCCTTTTATTTATTTAAATGCCCGTGGACAGCGAAAAGAAGAGCAAAACGAAATGAACCGTTTTTGACAGCTAAAGCCTAAAAAGGGGTAGCACGTCGTACGGGTGCCAATATTATTACAGAGTGTAATGAGCACAAAAATATGGACGATGTGTCTGTCGTTTTGTTGTTTGTCTTTTCTTTCCTGCCTTGCCTTTTCCTTCTAGAAGCCGCCCCCTTGTCTTCTTTCGTCCTTCTTTTCCTTCTCTTCCTTCCCTGCCTCGACCCGGCCCCGTCTCTTCTGGGCCGCACTCTGTATCCGATGAGTACATGTATCTTACTTGTATTATCTTGCAACCGCACACCGGTCTCCCTGGGCAGTCCGTCATACATCGCAACGTCGCAGCGGCCCGTCTGTTGTCCCCTTTCCCGCGACGTAAACACACACGGCGCATTCTTCGTGGGCTGTAGACACCCAACGGCCGTTCGGATGCACCAGCCTTGACTCGTCGGCAGCCCGCATACGTGTATATCCAAGACATCACGACGTATTGTCGGGGCCTGTCCCACGCATCACGACATGTCGCCCAAGAGAGTCGTCCTCTCGTGCTGCGATGCAGCTGCCCGCTCCCATGAGAACCGACAGAGGCCCCCGACCGTCAAAAGGTTTGCCGGTGCCGGTGCACTCTGGGCATCAGCCGTCCTGTCCTCTCGGGCGTAGTCTGCATCACCATGGGCTCCATACAATGCCGGCAAGGGCGGGTGCCTGGCAACAGGAATCCCACCACGAGAACCGCGAGCTGAGCTCGAATGTGGCTGTCCCGTCCGGCTTCGCTCTTCCGCACCCGTTTTTGCAACTTACCCGCTGTCCCTTGCATGCGAACCACGCAGACCCCATTTGTCTCTCGGCGGCGCGAAGCCATCTTCTTTTCCCCCTTCTTAATTTTTTTGCGTCCATCCGTGGCTGGCCAGCCTGCCGCCTTTTGTCTCCCCCCCCCCCCCCCCTTGCTTCTCTCTTTTCTTCCTTCTTCTTTTTCTCGTGTGTGTTCAGCTCGGCGAAGCGTGGTTCAGCTCGGCAGAACCTTCTTTTGTCTCTTGTCTATTGAATGGTTGCCACACCAAAGCCCCGGCCGCTAAGCAAAAAGGACCTCCCCAACTCTCCCAGGCGGCTGCTAGCGGGCGCTGGGCGCAATGGTAAAAAGAAAAAAAGAACCCTTGGGGGGGGCTAAACCTGAACAAAGCTGTCGCAAAACGCGCATTGGTTGGGCGCATCCCTATTTTCTATTCTTAATTTTTTTCCCATTCTTCGTCTTCTTTTCGTAGGGCGTTAACGTGCGCTGTGTTGTTCGAGCAAATCGCGGCCAGCATATCTCCGCCCGGAAGGCCTCGCCTTCTCCTCCCGTTCGCGCCTTCTTCCCCCATCAACCCCCCCCTCTCTTTCTTCCCCTGGCTGTGTGACCCTGTTGTGTCGCAGTTTCCCCGCTCGCCAACGTCGGTCCTCCTTTCACTTCCCACAGCCTGCCTCTTTTCCCTCCTGCGCCGCCCACCCGTCTCTTAATACACCCAACCCTCCCAGGTCGCTCCTTCCCCGCCCCGCGCGCGTCCCGTGTTTCGCGTATCGCTATCATGGCCGCTTCGGCCATCCCCATGACCCAGCTCGGCGAGCGGTGTGCGTTCTTCCCCTCCCGGCCCCGGCTGCCCGTTCGTCTGCCTCGCAACGGTGTCTCGTTTGGCTAATCCCTCCTCCAGCATTCAACCACAGCTCCAGCAACGATGCCGAGGCCGAGTACGACCGCCTTCGCGACATGGCCCGCAAGGAGGCCGCCAAGCGGAACTCTTGCTTTGACCGGGTACGGTCCTTTTTTCTTTTTTCTTTTTTCTTTCCTTTTTTTCTTTCTTCCTTCTTCTTTTCCTTGTCTTTTTGTCTCCTGCTGCGCTCGTTCCCCTTGGTCTCCTCGGTCTCTTTTTTCTTTTGGTTTCTAACGACCCCCCTTCTTTCTTGCACGGCAGTCCCACCAGGCCTACCAGAACGGCGATGGCGCCGGCGCCAAGGCGCTCTCCGCGGAGGGCAAGACACACGCCGCCGCCATGGAAAAGTACAACCGCCAGGCGTCCGAATACATCTTCCGCGAGAACAACGCCGTCGGCCGCGTCGCCGAGGACACCATCGACCTCCACGGCCAGTTCGTCGAGGAGGCCGAGTACATCCTGACGACGCGCATCCGCGCCGCCCAGTCCTCCGGCCAGACGCACCTGCACGTCATTGTCGGCCGCGGCAACCACAGCGCCAACCACGTGCAGAAGATCAAGCCGGCCGTCGAGAAGCTGTGCCGCGAGATGGGCCTGCAGTTTGCGACCGAGGAGAACGAGGGCCGCATCTACGTGAACCTGCAGGGCGGCGCCGTGAACGGCGCGCCGCCCTTGCCGCAGCAGCCGTCTGGCCACCTGGGCGGCTACAACGGCGGCAGCGGCAACTACAACCACAACACGGGCGGCTATGCGAGCAACCCGCCGGCCAATGCGAGCTATGCGGGCGCAGCCCACGGCGGCCAGTACCAAGCCCACGGCAACAACAACAACAACAATAACAACAACAACCAGGACCAGATCGAACAGCAAATCGAGCAGGCTGTGGTCAAGTGCTTGCCACGGCTGCTCAAGAACTGCTGTGTCGTTATGTGAGACTAGTATACCCCCCACCCCTTTTCCTTCTCCTTGTATTTGGCATGTCTTTGGTTATATCTGGTTCTCGTATGTTTCCCCCCCTCCTCTTGCACTCTGGTTCTATGTTTCTGCTTTCTACTTTCTTTCTGCATCTTCGGCTGCCTCTTTCGAGCATGCTTCTTTGGGTATACGGAGGGTGCAAAACCCAGCGGCTCTGGCTTGCTGCGGGCTTGCTTTGCAAACATTAGATGGACCCTGGATAGGGACAACCCGCGTCTATGTACATGTACATATCTCTTTCTTATTTTGGCTCGGGTAGGCGTTTCTTCAACGTCGTTTGGAGCATGTGACGGGCCGGGAACACAAAATGTCTAGTATTCGTTTACTCTGGACTTCTATGATGCGTCTTGCCCGTGTTCTCATGCGTGAAAGTCGAAACCGCGCCTTCTATTGCATCTCCCCACCGATAAGCTAAGCAATGACAAAAGGAACATAACTTGATGAGACAGAAAGGAAGAAACAAAACATATTAAATGTTACAAGGGTTAGATCTATACAAATGGAGCAGGAGCAGAGTCCAGAGGCAACCAACCGGCCGACTGTGTTCCCGTGTTGCTCTCTTTCATCAGCATGGTTTTGACGTCTGCGTCCCCCCTCGTTAGCTTACACCCCGGTGCTCCCCGTGCTCTCCGTGCTCCCCGTGCTCCCCTCCACGTCTCCCCCTTATGCCTGCGCCCGGATGTCCTTGGCGGCCTGCTTCAGCGTCCAGTTGCACTCCTCGTACGCCCGGCCCGCACCGAAGCCCAGGCCAATCACGGCCGGCCACGCTCGCCGCTTGAACAGCAGCACCGAAAACACGACGCCGAAGCCGAGGCCCAGGCCAGACTTGATCACCAGGTTGGACAGGCAGTGGTCCCACTACACGATACCAGTTAGCGATGCCGGAAGCAAGCAGCGAGGCCCCCTCTGTTCCGGATAGCTCCGAGCAGCCGCAGAGGCAGCCTGTTGTTGCTGCTGCTGCTACTGCTGCTTCTCGCGAGCCTTGTTCTCCTCCTCTCTCACACACACCTTCTCGTTCAGCAGCGCCTCGCTGACGGGTCGCGCGACAACCCGAGGTGATGGCGCCGGAGCCGATGCGTCGGACATTTTGTGCGTGTGTGTGTGTTTGTAATTGTAGAAAAGGATGGACAGACGGTAGTCAAAGAGTGCCTCGCAAAGGGATGTCGCTTCAGAAGAAAGATGCGTTCGGAGCTGCGCAGCAGACAAAAAGAAGAGAAAACAGTCAGCGATGCTTTCTTCGACCAGGCCCAATTGAAAAGACGAAAGAAGAAAAACCGAAAACCAACGTTGAATGGGGGGCGCGTCGCAAAGCGGATGGCGATGGGCAAAGGGCGGCTGCGGATGGATGCACGTTGGATCGAGAAGCAGTTGGCGAAATTAATTCGACGGCTCGACCTCGCTCCTGGAAGCTGTTTTGCGGCGGATGCACTTGGACCGAGCCACTAGCAGCGCAGCGAGATATTCTTTCGTGTTTTCCGCGCAAACGCGGACCAAACCGGCTAACTTTTTTATTTTATTTTATTCTTTGGGTTCCTGCATGCAGGCCGCGCCGCAGAGTGAAGAGAGTGGGCCAAAGGCGGTGAGAGCAGACCCACATCGCTAGCTGCTTTGTGAAAACCGGCAGAATCAGTTCTGGTCCAACTTTTTTTTTCTCTGCCAGAGGCAGAGCTTGTGGGACTCGTGCCTGGTGAGGCGGAAGCCCGCCGTGGAAATCTGCCTCCCACACGCCGGACGCTCTCCGCAACAGCAAGCCACTCATTGAGGGCAGACTTCGTAAGAGAACAAGTCTTGTGGCCTTGCCGCTCTGCAATTGCACAAATCTCGCCTCTGCCCCTTACTTTTGCACGGAATCGGCAGCTCCAATCCGCGTCTCTCTGCTCATGGACCTGGGCATCGCCGGCCATCTCGCGACCTCGACTTCACCCCCTCCTCCTTCACAACTGCTGGCGTCATGACAGCCACGGCCGAGGCCGACCTCCTCAAGGCTGCCCGGTCCCTGGACCAAGGCGGCCCCGAGACTGTTGCCTCCAGGCTTCTGAAACTGTGGAATGCCCTGGCCGCGACAACCCCCAACGCCGCAGCGCCCGGCAGCCGCTTCCACGCCTCGGAAGAAGTCGCCCTCCGCTGGCTGCTGAAGAACATGCACGCGGCCTCTGGCACGGCCTCCCCCGAGGTGGAGACGCTGCGCCGTTGGTCGCTCACATGGCGCATTCTTGCCGTCATCTTTCGCCGCATCCCGCTCTTCTCGCTGGCCAAGTCGCTTGCCGACCGGCGCTTTGTGGCCGTCTTGCAACAAACCGCACAGGACTTGGGACGGACGACGACGAAGGCGGCGGCGGCGGCGGCGACTGTGACGGAAACGTCACCTACGTCATCCCCCATGGATACAGACAGTCGCCAACGGACTCCTCTCAAGAGGAAGCGATCTGAAGAGGACTACGACCTGCAGTCCTTGGGGACGCCGGAGCAGTGCCTGAACTCGGCGTCCGCCCTCTTCGAGGCGCTCGGCGCGCTTCTGGCCCGTCTCAACGACGACACCTCGTCTTACGACCGCATGGGGGCCGAGCATATCAAGACGCTGTTCTCCACCCCGGCGACGGAGGCCATTGCCTTACTGGGGCCGCTCATGAAGCTCTGCAGGCTGTCTCTCACCATCGACGACAACGGCCGCGACCCTGAGCCGCGCAACCAGCATGAACTTGCACGCCAACCAGAACCCCCCTTGGCCGGCCAGACAGCTTGGATTTCTACGTTTGCGGCTTTGTGGGAGCTTCACCTGCAGGGCCCAGCCGACGCCTTCGAAGTGGCCAGTCACCTGTCCGTAGATGGCCTCATCCTGCTCGGACGCCTGCACGATCGGACGCCGCCGAAAAGGATCCAGGGGGAGCACCCGGCGCTGCGGAGTGATGCAGCCTGGCTGGCCGGTCTTCAGCGATTCTTCACCAACAACCTCGTGCTGCCGGCACGGTCTGCGTTTCTGAACCGCAAGGATCTGCAGGCCCTCAAACAAGTCTCGACCGCCGACAGCATCGCGCGCACCAACGAAGACGATTCGGCCTCTCTGTACACGACGCTCTTCACCCTCGCGCTCCGAGCCCCAAAGCTCCTAGCCGGCGGCGGCTCGAGCAGCAAGGACAACGAGCACTGGCTGCAGACTGTTTTTGAGACGATCCGAGAGCCGCTCATGGCCTCGCGCAGCATGTCTGCGCAGAAAAAGACCGCGACGTTGTCGGTTCTCATCAACACGGCAGCCAAAAACAGTGCATCGCCGTCGCTCGACAGCCTCCGGCAGGTCTGCGTAAAGTGTGCGCTCCCAGGCGACAACATGGCCACCAACTGGGACCTCATTGCATGCATCGCCAAGTGCGATGCCGATGTGTTCCTCCTCGGCGACGAGGGAGGCGAGCTGCTCGGCAGCGTCCTCGAGCGCCTGAGCCCAACAACGCCGGCAGGCTGGTCGTCCGCCGACGACTACGACGCGGCTTCCGAGTTTTTGGTCGCACTGGCCAAGGGCTTTGCCGACGGCCGCAACCTGGCAGGGTTCGTCACCCGCTGGTACCGGGGGATCGTTGCTCTTGGCGCCAGAATCTCCGGCCCGGAAGCGTCGGCGAATCCCTGGCTCGCAGGGCCGCTGCGATCTGCCGTCGCAACGCTGCTGCGCTCGTCTCTGACAAAGGAGAGGCTACTGTCTTTGATTGCCCAAGTCGAAGAAGGGGACAGCAGCGGTGATCTCCCTCGGTCCGACAACCAGGAGCAGGAAGCGACACACGCTGTTGCGCGTCTCGTTATTTTCTACGCCATCACCGCCGGCATCCAGCTCGAGGAGCTCGAAGACACCGTTCAGACGAGAATGCTCGACAGCGTCCTGGCTGCCGAGCTGCCGTCGGGGCTTGCGCCGGATGTCCTGGCCCTCAAGTGGCGCCTCATCACACAGACGGTTCCGTGGCTGGGGTTCTCGGATGCTGAGCGCGTCTGGACCACCGTCAAGCCCGCGCTGAAGCGCATGGCCAGCACGAAGAAAAAGGTCGATATTCTGAGCGAGGACAAGTATGCAGCCTTTGTTTGCTGCTTCTCCCTCTGGGAGGCCCTCAAATTTGGAGGCAAGGCTGAGCAAGACGCCCGCAAAATCACATGGGAATTCTTTGGGCGCTTCCAGGAGGAGCTGTCGGCCCTCACTGCAAGCAAGGACGACCAGACCCGGCTCCTCCAAGTCGTGGCCGACTACAAACGTCTTTGGAACGACTCCATGCGCACCTTTGAGGGACGTTTCGGTTCGCGATCAGAGTCGGTCGCAACATATCTGACATGGATGCTCTGTGGCTCGTCTCGTTTCTTAGAGTAAGTCTCGAGCCCCCCCCCCCCGCCCCCCCTTTCCTACTTGTCAACAGACGAGTTCCGCTCCTTAAGAAGCCATCCTGACATTGTCTTGGTAGTGGAATGGTCAAGAGCAGCAATGAGCCGTCCACATTCCTCGAAGCTTTGCTGGGCTGGCAGTCGAACTCGGATTTGGATGCGGCCGCGACAACCGCTTCGACCGTGCTGTCGACAGCGGTCTATGAGAATGTCACGAATCTCCAGAACCAAAAGATAACGAGCCACGTTACGGAAAGCCTTGTCAAACGGCTAGAAGCGTCTGCGGGCAAGCAGAAATGTGCCCTAACAGACGCTATCCAAGCATTTCTAAAAACTCCTTCATGCCTCCTCATCCGCTCGCAGCGGGAGCGCATTGTTTCCACCCTGATGCCCCTTAGATCAGAGCATGGGAAGATACACTCAGCTTTGGATTATGACACAACCATTATGCTTCTTGACCTCCTGATCGCTGTATTGCGGGAAAGGGCCTTTGGTGTAGGTTCATCCGCGAGTTTTGTCGGCCCCTTTTACTTATTAATGGCTTTTTTTTGATATCTAACAAGACTAGAATTTTGACTTTGACCGCCTTGTTTATCTCGGCGAGGCTGTTGACGGTCTCGTCAAGACCACGGCGCCCGCCGACCGAGGCCGTGTTGTGTTTTTCCGCTTCAAGCTGGTAGCAAGGGCTTTCGTCAAGTGGATTGCAAACAAAGACGACTGCACAATCCTAGAGTCCATACCCCTGGCTCTTAAAATCATTCTCGCCGAAGCTAAACTGGTGGCTCAAAAGGACTCGCTCGTGTTAACCTCGGACACGAGCAAGACCCAGGAGACCAAGACGACACTTGCGCGTATCTTTTCCCAGCAGCTTCTCCACTACATACATGCGGTAAATAAGCTGCAAGTCAACGTCGACGACATGGACGTGGATCATGATGGGTCACCAGATGAGAAGATCGAGGTGTCTCGCTCGAACGGGACGGACCCTGCCGCCGAGGCTTCTTCCCTGCCCCTCGAGCTACAGCTCGCCATCGACGCTGTTTTGGCTGTCGATGTCCAGCCCGATCTTCTGCGGCACGAAAGCTTCACAGAAGCGGTGAAGAACATGACGGACCGCGCGCACCCATCCTACAGCTTGTCCCAGAGGATGGGCTGGAGCTGGACGGCCTTTATCGCACGGTACTCGCGTGGCCAAAAATGGCATCCGCCGCGCGCGGTGCGGTTTCCGGGGCTGTTCCTGGACGGGAAGAAGCCGTTCGCGGCGGACCGCCACATACCCGCCGAGTTCGACAGCGTTCTTCTCCAGCGCTACCTGGCCAGCGAAACGGCGGACTACAGCCAAGAGGAAATCATGTCGTACATCAGAGAGCTGGTCGACGCGCTTGGCAGCCGCGATCCAGCCGACACGGTCGGGCAGCTGCTGGCCATCCAGTACCTCCTCGTCCGTCTTTTCGACACACCCGGCGCTTCAGCGGCCAAGACCGCGGACGGTGCGTTCCATATAGGCACCGTCCACAGCCGGCTCGCCCAGAAGCTGCCACAAGCGCAGAGCACGACGGAGTGCAAGCTGCTGGCGCAGACTCTGCGGACGCTGCTGGTGGACGACAAGGCTGCCGCCGCCATGGGCCAATGGAACATTGATACGACGCTCAGCGCCGCAGCGCTCCTCGTGGGCCGACAGCAGGTGGCCGACGGCGCCTTGTTGTTGCTTCAGGATCCTGCTGCTGCCAGCGACAAGACCGTACGGACATCCATCACGGCGTACAGCGGTGCGTGCCAGCTGGTGGAGGCCGTCCTCAAGCGCCACCGCGTGCGGCTGGAGGGCCGGTTCCACTTGCTGGTGGGGACCCTGCAGGCCCTCCTGACGCGTCTGGCCGCCGGCCACCAAGACGAATTGAGGCAGAGGGCGAGCGGCGGTGTCAATGCTGCTTCGCTGTCGACAGCATCCTCAACGACAACGTGGGCCACCCAAGCAAAGCGCTTTTCTCGTCTGCTGGAGCTGATCTGTGAGCCGTCGACCGCCGCGGTGACGCTGATGAGTGCGCGCAAAGCAGCAGGAGGCCACGACGCCGGCGCGCCGGCGCAGCTGCACTCGGCGACGGACGCCGCCAAACGCTCCGCAGGCCACCACATGTACCTTGTCCTGATGACATACATCAAGCTGCAGATTGACGGCGCGGTCCTGTCCCGGGACGTGCGCGACGCGCTTGAGCCTGGCATTTTTGCGGTCCTAAACATCACGCCGGACGAGACACGCAAGGTCCTCAACGACGCCATCGACGCGAGCGGCCGGGCCCTCTTCAAGGACCTGTACCGCAAGTGGCTCCAGTTTGGCAAGTGGAAGGGCGTGTGAGGTCGTGGAGAGGGGCTACCCCATTATACCCAATACACGTGTGTATCTAGTGACAGATAAAAGACAGTTACAAAAAAAACCAAAAGCTTGATTGGATCAGATTCGTCCATCCACCGTTTCAATTTGATCTGGGATGCCCCTTTTCATCATTATTTTGGTGTCACCGTAAACTCGGGTTAACCGTGTGCGGTGCCCAATAAGAAAAAAATCCAGAAGCGTATAATGTAGAAAAACAGAGAAAGAAAGAAAGAAACCCCGTAGAGAAAGGAAGGACAAAAAAAGCGCCAGCTTGTCAGTTCTTCCTGTACGTCGACGGATGCCCGTGCTTCTTGGCAAATGCTGAGATATCGCCATGGATCCACCACAGCACAAAGAACATGATAAACGACACCAGGTACGCGCCCAGGGTGTCCAGCACCCAGTTGTTGCGCGGCGAGCCGCCCATTATGCCCCACCGCATCACGTCGCCCAGCAGCGACACGGTCACGCAGTCGTCGCCGCGCTGGAGCCCCTGGATGGACTTGGCGGCCACCTCGTCGGGCGTCAGCCCGGGGTCGTCCTTTTCCAGCTGGAGCGTGATGTCCGGCTTGGTCTGGTTCTCGCGGTCGAAGCCGGGGCTCAGGATCGTGCCCGGGTAGACGACGGAGATGCGGACGGGGTTTGTCGCGCGGTACAGCAGCGCCTCCTGCATCAGCGTGTCGGCCAGGGCCCGGACGGCCCACTTGGACGGCGTGTACGGCGCGTACCCCGCGAGAGGGAAGAAGGCGATGACAGACGACGTGAAGATCAGATGGCGGGGCGTCTTGTAGGGCCCGGCATCGGGCCGCAGCCACTCGCGCAGGATGGCGTGCGCCATCTCGGCCGAGCCCCAGTAGTTGACGTCCATGTTGCGGCGGCTGGCGGCCAGAGCGACGGCGCTCGTCTCTTCGAGCCACAGCATGGGCGTGGACAAGCCAGCAATGCACCACACGATGTCGATGGGCTGGCCGCCGTTCCAGGCGAGGGCGTCTGCGACGACGGCCGCGGCGTAGTCTGGCTGGGCGACATCCGCCGAGATGTAGTGGAAGCGCTGGGTAGCAGATTTGGCCGCATTCTAAGAAAGGGTAGTGGTTAGACAGGAGACGCAACCCCCCCGTGGTACCTGGCAGTCTGACATCTGCTTCCCGCTCCGAGCATACCTTCATTTCAGCGACCGTCTCCTCCAGGCGGCCGACGTTCCGGGCCACGGCAATGATGTTGGCACCCTGAGCAGACAGCTGCTTGACGACAGACCGGCCCATGCCCTCTGACGCGCCGGTCACAAGGACGGTCTGAGCGGATCAAGGCATCAGTAAATACGCACAACGTAAAACCTAAAACAGAGCGGAGTCCGCTGTCTGGAACGACACGAGACGAGGGACGCCTACCTTGCCGTCGACCGGCATCTGATTGCCCCCAAAGAGTCCCATGGCTGAAGATGCAACGAGAGAAGCGCCGGCAATAGCTGTCGATGTCAACGCAATCGTAGACACGCTGGGGATTGGCATTTCAGATGGCCGTCTTTTTCTGTGTCGGATGATGCGGGCGCGACATGCAGTGCTACTTCTGCGGGAAATAAAGGGGGACGTCAGATCTCACTGGACAGGATGACAGACCGACAAGAAGTAAGCTGATATTGCATTGACGTTTTGCCCAGCAAAGCTTCACGGAGCTCTGGGCATTAAAAGTGGACCCTCAACGGCTCGAAGCAGAGCTATGTCATGTGATACATCACCTGCTAAACGGCTGCCGGAAATGCTTGTGGGGCGCTCCGATAAGAATGCCTTTTTTCTTATCGGCTGGAAAAAAAGTCAAAAATCCCCCATCGAAAACATCAACTTCTGTTCTCCCATGAACCACTGCGCCAAACATCGAATATTTACGGATCCCACGTTGCGTCATCACTTGCCCTCCTCTCCTCCCTGTCGCCTTGCTCTGGAAAAAAACACACTTACTGCTTGAATAACTCTGTTTGCCAGAATGGCGAAAAAAAGAAAGGCCAGCCGGCTTCCCCAGGCACCCTCCGGCCCCAAAGAGTACGACCAGGCCGATGCGCGGCTGGACCGCATCACCACCTTTGAGGACGTTGCGGACGAGCAAGAGGAGTACTTTCTAGACAGGGACAAGATTGCTTTTGAGGAAGAACGCGGTACGAAGCGGCAGAGGCAACAGGAGATCGAAGACGAATTCCTCGACCTCTCGGACGACGAGGTGCTGGGCGACGATCCAGACAACTCGGACAACGAGTCCGCCGAAGCCCCCGGCGAGAGAAGAAAGCAGAAGCAAAAGGCGAAGAAGGCTGCGGCAAAGAAGGCAAAGACAGCAGCGGCTGCGGCGGCCGCTGCGGCGAAAAACGACAGCGACGGGAACGAGGACGACACCGGCGCCAGAGCCGCAAACGAGGAGGAGGACCATGGCTGGTGGGGCTCTGCCAAGGAGGAATACTACAATGGTGAGGCCATCGAGACCGAGGCCAACGCCCTCGAGGAAGAAGAGGAGGCCCGGAGGCTCCAGAAGAAGCAGCTCTCCCGCATGAAAGCCTCCGACTTCTTCGACGCGGACGACTGGACGGCCGACGGGACGCCGGCCGCGGCGGGCACGAGCAAAGCCGAGGACTCTGCGGCTCCTGGTGCCGCTGTGAAGATGACCCTCAAGACCAAGGAGGAGATCGACTCGATGACGAGCGAGGAGAGGTACAAGTACCTGCAGGACAACTACCCCGAGGTCGACCACCTCTGCGACGACTTCGTTGAGCTGGAGCCGCTCATGGCCAAGTACCAGGAGCTGGCCGTGGGCAAGACACCCGATACGCTCGAGGTCATCCAGTTCCGCGTTGTCTCCTGCTATGTGGCCACCATCGCTCTCTACTTTGCCATCCTGATGTCTCCTTCGCGCGACAACCCGGGCGGCCCAAAGTACGTCCTGGACCCGGACGAGCTTCACGACCACGAGGTGATGGAGTACCTCGAAAAGACCCGCTACCAGTGGGAATGGGTCAAGCGTGTGCAGGCCCGGCGTGCTGCCAAACAAGCCCGGCGTGCTGCCAGAACCGAGAAGGCCCAAGACGATGACCAGCCCGCAAGGGAGAGCGCAGCACCCTTGTCCGTCAAGGACCGACTCCAGCTGCTCGACACCATCCCCGAAAAGGCCAGCAAATCAGCAGGGAAGAAAACGAAGAAGCCGGCCACGAGCACAAAACCGGCAGAGAAGGAGGCGGCCACCAAGAAGCAGAAGAAGGACAAGCGGCCAAGCGCCGTTTCGAAGGCGGTTGAAGAATCGATGGCGGATCTGGCGGATCTCATCCCCGGCAAGGCGAAGAAGCCAAAGAAGGCGCCCGTCGCGCCATCCAAGGCGGCCGACAACGACGACGACGACGATTCAGACCTTGGCGAGGAGGAGATCATTGATGCGCGGACCGCGGACGAGAAGCTGAAGCGCAAGAAGTCGCTGGGCTTCTACACGTCCCAGATCATGCAGAAGTCGAACCTTCGGTCCGGTGCGGGCGGCCAGTCGGGTGGTGGCGACGTGGACATCCCTTACCGCGAGCGACTCCGCGATCGCCAGGCGCGCCTCAATGCCGCCGCAGCCCGCCGTGGTCAGAGTGCCATTGCGGCTGGCGAAGAGCTGGGCGGTGGCGACGATGATGATGATGACGACGACGACGACGACGGCGACAAAGACAAGGATGCCGATTTGGAGTACTACGACAACGTCGTCCGGGCGCACAAGGCGAAGATGGCGGCCAAAGCAGATCGCAAGGCCGACGTCGAAGCCCAGCGGCTCCACCGCGTGCTGCCCCAGGCGTCTGCGGACTCGGACGGCAGACGGCAGCTGACGTGGGAGATCGAGAAGAACAAGGGCCTCAGCCACCGCACGCTGAAGGAGAAGAAGAACAACCCGCGTGTGAAGAAGCGCATCAAGTTCGAGAAGAAGAAGAAGCAGCTGGCCAGCATGCGTGCGGTCTATAAGCCCATGAACCCCAGCAACTACCAGGGCGAGCGCACGGGTATCAAGACGGGCCTGGTGCGGAGTATCAAGTTGGACTAGAGGCTGGAGGAGGCATACAGCAGTACGGACGGAGGGACAGGAAAAGTATACATTCGATGGGCGTATTTACAGGAAAAATAAATACGCAAAAAGCAGGTGGCAGGGAGCTGTCATCGACGAAGAAAAGAGTAAACATCCAGGAGAGTGAAATTCGGCCGCCCGTGAACTTTGAGCAGGCTTCCTAGACAGCCAGCAATCGCCTCGACCACTTTGCACTGGCCGATGGAGAGAAATTTGACTACCTTTCGTAAGGTCCCTCTTGTTTTTTTTTTTTTAATTCTACCTGGTTGGGCGGTATACAAACGAGCCAATTGTTTCATTTTTAGTTCTTCATAGGCTTCAAAATGGCCACAGCAATGAGTATGCAGCAGTTTCGTTGTAGGGTTTGGGTTGCTTGGTTTATTTACTTGGCAAATAGGGGCTTCTCAGGTAATACTCGTGATATTCGGACCTGTAAGTCACGTGGTCGCAGAGACTCTAGATGTATCAAGACCGAAGGTCTTTTCGAGGGCAATTATCTTCGGAGGGTCTTCTTTGGTACGTACCTGCAAAAGGCTGAGTCTTTGAATGTGCTGGATCTCGTATCGCGTCTTCATTGTCAAAGGCAGGGGCTCGGAGCACCTCGACCCTCATCTGTACGGCCCGCGTCCTGGGGGTACGTCCACGGCTACGGCCGCTGCTGCCGCTGCGCTCATGGCCCGCGACGATCTGTCGATCGACCCTCGCGGGGACGGATGTGTTGAAGACATGGCCATCCGCCTCGCCCTTCTGGGCACCCTACACTGGCACGTCTGGGGCCGGCTCGTCTACGAAGTGCAACATTTTGAGGGTTAAGTAAGATGAGATGGGACGTCTTTATTGATGTTCGATTCTTTTTCTAAAAAGAATAAAGGTTCCATTTTCTTATGGATTGTTTTTTTTCATTTGTTTTCTTGTGATCTTGATTTTTTTGTTTCTTAAAGACCTCCTTTCCTCGTGTACCTCTTCAAACTATCAAATAAGAATCGTGATGTTTTATTTTGGATTTGAGCTGGCCGTGGAAATGGATTGTGCGGTGACTATCGTTGCCATGGAAAGCGCAATCGCTTTCGTGTGCTGTCGTTCCGTGCTCTGGGAAAAGAAGTATCCAGTGGTGTGGCGTTATTGACCTCGGCCAGGGTTATTTCCAAAATCTCTTTCACAATCAATATGCGATGTGCCTTGACGGCGTACCTTCCGATTTGGTCGAGTAGGAGCGGATAGCGGGTAAGATGCTGAATTGGCTTGATGAGAAAAGCGTCGAGCGTGAGCTGGCTGGACGACCGCAACGGAATGCATCCGGAAGAAGGCCATCGGATCCCCGTATCTTCTTTCATTTGCTGAAGACGGTTGCTTGCTCGATGACTGCCTCCGCAAAAGACTTTGTAGGCCGTATGTATGCTGGGCATAGCCGAGAAGAAAGCATCCTGCATGTCGTCGATGAAATGAGCGGACGAGGCCGACATAGCGTTGATCGAATTCAAGAACGACTTGTGCAGCCGAAAAAGTTCCTTTACGTTTCGAAATACCAAATCCAGGTCGTCCTGTTTCACTCCCGCCGCCCCGGCTAATTCGTATGTCTGCAAGAGCCAACAGAGATCGTCGACAAACGAAGCCTCAGTCCGACACAGCTCAGAAAACGCCTCCCGGCCTTGCGGGTCATGATCTTGATGCGTTCGAGGACAGCCTGCCATTTCTGCTAGGCTCTGCGTCCTCATCAAACGTGTCTCTGTCCTTATCCTGGCAGGGTCGGGAAGAGCCAACTGAGCGATACCGTGGCCTGGCTGCCCGCTCTCGATGCCATCGCACCGTACTTCCCCGAACAGCAGCGGTTGGGTTGGCTCCAGAGGCGCCAGAGCCGGACGTTGCGTGTTGGTTTCGCGTGTCTCCATCCGCTCGGCAAATGACATGAGAAGGGGAGGCTTCTCCATGCGGGGCTTGTTTCGTGTCGTTGTAGCCGTATGTCTGTTGCGTCAACGGAGTCATCAGTAAGAAAGTCGTCAAAGCGCAGTTTTCAAGATAAGAACTCAATCTGGACCTTTTATTTGGGGGGCCGGGCTGGTACCATTCGCGGGTTTGTTATGGTGCCCTGAGGTCGGGTGTCGCAGTTTATGGGGAAACGCCATATGTTCAAGTTTATGGGAAAGCGCCATGACTGTACGATAAAGTACACGGTACAATGAAAAGCAGGTTCGATTGTGGAGGCAAAATTCAAACGCATATCTTGTCAAGGGGGCTGATGATGGATAGACACATGCCGCCGTCCGTATGCATCCAACAAAGCGATTCAAGGGATATTCATTCTTTTTTGCAGCCGGTGTCCGCTGTTCATACCTCAACTGATACAAGGACACCCAATCACCGTAGAGACCGGAAGGGGTGGTTGGTGATGTTGAGTAAGCGATTGGACCAGGAGAATCTTGTCAGGTCAAAATCACGTCCACAACACGACACCATAACACGACACCCCAACACAGGCGGCATGGCCCAGCCAACGTGCCTCGGTCTAACTCTACATCCGTCTTGCTAAGACGAAGTGTTTTGTATTTGACCTGAGCAGGTTGAGCAAACGGCCCTTGCACGCACGAATTTGATAAATACCGCTCTTCCGGCTTCGACACTCCTTTTCTTTCACCATGACGTTCTCAAAGAGCGAACACCACCTACACCGTCACAAACAGCCAAGCCAAAAACAGTAAGTTGGTTAAAGGACATTCCCGGACATTCGCTGCCAGACCGAATAAGAACTCGCCATACTATCTAAAACGCTAGAATCTTTACGTATGAATACCCGTTTCCTTTCATCATGTGGCAAATACTAACGCACATGATAGGATGCTGAATACGGCAATAGCACATATGGCTGGGACGGAGTTGAACGTTCGTGGCAGTCCTAGGCTGTCTGCCCTGGAAAGCACATCTTTCGGACGCCATGGCAACTGCGCGGGCGAGGAGGAGTGTCCGACGGCATTGAATAGCCCGACTCGGTATGCCGGGTTCCACTGCAAAGAAGCAGACACCGTACAAGACGCAGGAGACGGCACCTGCGACAAAGTCATTCGGAATGGCGCCACGTCGATGGGGTGCTTGGCCGCTGACAATGGCAGCGTCCGTACTGACGACGAAGAACAAATCAGCCAGCCCATGCCACCCAGCGGCGGCAACGAGCAACCAACGGCCAACTCCCCAGCGCCCGTGGCAAGAGAATTCGAGTTGTCGGCCGTGCGTCTATGTCGCCTTTCCAAGGCGACCGCGTCTGACAGCCGTGTACGTCAGGGGGGGGAAAGAGGAGCAGAGAGAGCGCTTGCGTTACATAAGGCATACGTGCAGAAGCGAGAAGCCTGGTATAAGACGGTACCCCCGGGCGGCTTGAAAACCAGGCAAGCATATAGAAATGCAATAGGCGCGCCACATCGGTACGGCCGGACTCGGTATGACAGTCTCCGTCGGCAGATAGGTACACGCTACGAGGACCCAAAATCAGGCGAATCAGTCCCGTGGTCCAAGGAGCAGCTTTTGGTCTATTTGGACAATACGCCGTATTGGGCAAGGAGGACTGGCGCAGTAGGTAAACGTAAACCTTAGACATCATCTTAGAGAATTGCGTCTCGGATTCAGCAATTCCATCTCCAAATTCAATACCTTAGTCAAGCCATCAAAAGCCGCGCGCCATGCACCAGCCACCTTATTTCAACAGGATAATAAAAAGACCAGCGGCTAAGACAAAACATAGCATAAACTACGGAGCAGGCTAGGGCAGACGCACAGAATAATGGGCTCGCGAGGCTCTGTCGAGTCCGGACCCATTCCATTGGTTGGTAAGAGAGAGTTCCTCCGGACTGTGCAAGCGTTTCATTTGTGCCGGGCAGGGGGCGCAGAGTGCGGCGTCCATGGTGGCCCAGCCACCCAAAACGTGAATCAAGCTCTCGTCGAGGTACTGTGTCCTCTAGCGAAGACAGGGACACGCCATGTGCAACACATACAGTCTCCGGTGCGCATTGCCAGATATTGTGGGGGTTTTCTTCGAGGCGAACTGGCCAAACAATAGGCCGGCTGCGTCAAGGGGCGGAACAGAGAGAGGCAAACTGTGCCCGCGTCCGCGGCACGATATGCAACGTGGCTCTACATACGTGGCTCAACGTAATGGATTCGGTTACTTGTTTCAACCCGTTCCCGTCCTTGTTGACCGATGCTTCTGAAGCGCACAGGACTATTTTCTCCCGTCCGTGAACGGTGCCATGCCATGCGGCGTCGAGGGTACGGCTGCACCGGACGCGGAAGCTACGCGCGATCCATCACTACTTTACAACCAGCTAAGTGAACAGACAGGGTCGAGTCATCGAACCAGCCATCTCCCGAAAAAGTGCATGGTATCCAATCCTGGAACGACGGGAATGAGGCGAGTGAATTCTCCCCCGAAACAGTGCGCTCTTCCCAACGAATCGATTCTACACTTCTAGGAATAAGAAAAGACTCTTCTCCAATCATCCTCCACGTGAAAGACCAGAAGAAAGAGGTCGGCAACACACATCATTATGCTTCAAAATGCTGGCTGTAGGAGGTTGGGGCACTATCAACGCGCCTCGGAGCCGTCGGGACTTCAGAAAGAGAATCCTTGAGACTCACACCCGCCCCCACCTCCCGCATCCTCCACAAACGCATTTTCGACTCAAAACGTTTTAGGCGTCGGTCTCCACTGCCTCTGACAGGGAAGCTGGTGTTTGTTTATGCGAACCGCTTGCACACTAGCCTCGTCGTTCAAGGTATCCAACCGTGTTGTTCAAACCAGCGCTTGCTCAAACGCGATCCTACTACTATCACTGGACAGGCTTTTAAGCAAACGGGACCTGATTCCCGAAGCTTTACCTTATTCGCGGCTTGGCCCTTCTCGATCCGACCTCAACGGACGCGATCAAACTTGCTCTGGGCGTGTGGCACGCTTCTGCTGTTCGTCTCTCGTTGTCGTGCTCTCTGCTGTCGTCGTCTTGCCAATATCCGACCACCGTGGCTAGTAGTGAAGCGCTCGAGTCACCGTGGCCATTCGACCAGTCGCAGCCATCTGTCACACGGTGCCGACGTTCAGATGAGCCAGCCGCAACAGGAAAAGGCCGAAGGCGACGGAGTCAGGATATCAGCAGCTTGGCCGTGCTTAGCACTGGGGCGGTCCGGTTGGGCCATGCCGGGACGGGTGGAAACAGCACTGCCACCTGCTGGCGTTGAATCGTCGGCCGCGTCCTTGACTGTGCGACTCTGCGGCGAGACACGTTCAGGTAGTCGAACTGGACGCATCGGTGCGAACCGGCGTGTTATCTAGCGTACGGCAGATTGGAATTGAAGTGCGTTTTATTGGGTTTCTCTTGGATAATAAAAGGATGCTTTCTTACGGGTTACTAGTATCCGCGAGTAACCTCTCGTCGGCGTCCCGCCTTGACTGAGGAAACTATTCTTACCCTCATTTCGATTTTCAGTATGATTTTCCCGGCATGTATCGTAGGAGAGTTGAAGTTTTCTATTTTTGATAGCACCCGCGTATCTTCCTTCTCTGTTCCGTACCCCTTTACGGATATACACTAAGCCGCTTGTCAATACAAAGTTGAAGAGTATCGCCCAGTCCTAGGTATATGCCCTGCGCAGTGCTGTTTCCCCTGACGTACGTCCTGGCGGTCGTCATTTTCCCCAGCCAATTCTGACAGCGTTTCTTCGCAGGCCCATACACTGCACGAGACTTGCAGCATTAAGCGTTTGGGACCATAGCAGGTAGGGTATTGCCATTTCATTCCACCACAAGATGCTGCACTCTGGCGGCAGCGTCGCGGCTAGGCAGAGGTAGTGTTTCCCCAGACTGGGCGGCTCGTCTGGCGCATGCAGACACGACATTAGAAACGCAGGGTCCAGGCCCAGCTTCTGGCAGAGGAACCAACTGTCCTCAAAGGAAATCCATTGTTGGTCGAGCCGCTGGTCCTGCCAGAACCGCGCCAGTGTACACCATGGAAATCGTGGTGCCTGGTCCGTGGCCTGCAGTCCGCCGGTCACGCTGCCGTCGGTTTTGGAACCAAACCTAGACAAAGAGAAGTGTTAATAGACACAGCAGAAATAGAGCATAGAAGGACGAGACGGCATGTACTACCTGCAGCTGTTTCTTGTCCATCGAGACTGTCTGAAGTATACGACGGTAATCAGATTTGCAGGGTCGAGGATTCCGCTGGTATTCAGCCTCAAGCAGCCTTTTATTTTGCTGCCTTTTTAGGAGACAAAGAGTAAGCTAGTTAGCTGGTTCACTAGGGGCATACATGGGCGATGTAAAATCGAAAATATCTTACGAAGTTCGTTTTCTGCGCCGAGTCGGTGTGCTGGCGGTTCGTGCCTCTCTGTCTGGCGGTTCTTCCACTCTTCTCTCGTCTTTGTCGTCCTCGTCAACTCCAAGTTCTCCGTAGTTGTCTCTATTGTCCTCGTCGTCCTCGTCGTCCTCGTCATCGCCCCGAGCTGTGCTGCGTGGAAGTATTTCTACCTCGTCGGGTGTTCCAGACTGTGTTAAAATGCATTGAATAGCCACAACGGACGATGAGGGTTCGCTCCTGGGTGTTCCGCTTTTAGAATCCGAGACCGATGTACCCGCACGCTTGAGCTTTTTTTCGCCGCCCATCTTTTCCTTGTGCCCCTCTCCATCCGCAGCGGAGGTTTCCTCTATCCGTGGAAGAGGGCCAACACCGGAAAATAGCTGGAAACGAGCACTATGAAGAGAAAATGAATCGTGAGTGTCACGAGCATCAATGACCCGATCCATGTCAAGATTGGCCACCACGTGTGCCGCCGCTGAATTGGTTGGGGTCTGTGTGATGCGTGGTCCACATGCGGCGCCATCCGCGCCAGGGGAATGAATATCTTCATCTTCCAATTCGTCAAGTCCCGTGAAGGAGTGGAAGGTTGGAGTTGTGTCCGACGCAGGCTGCAATGCAGCTCCTCGGGCTGTGTTTGTAGTACGATGCTGACCGGTCAAGAACGAGCCGGCCCCAAGAACGTGTGTGGGATCTAGCCAACAGTCGTCGTACAAGTCAGCCTCCGACGATGACTCGTCAGGAGGCGTTTTCCCCATCGGTGTGTCTTTAGCACTAAGGATGACCTGGCCGGCTGCACCCTGGGCTCTGTGGTTGGGGTTGATGTTGGGGGAACTGGGCGAATGCCAGCTTTGTTGTGGCTCGTGATAAGAAGTGTCCAAGGCCACTGGCTCAAAGACACTAGCACCCGAGGCTGTGTCAGGAATACTAACAGACGGGGCAGCATTGCCATAGATCCCAGGGTAAATGTGACTGTAGTTGTAGAGCATGTAGTAGTCCTCTTCTCCGTAGTACTCTTCTTGATGGTCCTCGTCTTCGTCGTCGTGTCCGTCGAGTATCAACTTATGGCTTGAGTGGTCTCCACGACGGGACAGTGGGGACGGCGCCTCAGATCTCGCAAACGCCGAGCGTCTGCTTCCAGACACACTTTCGTGCGTCTCTCTGTGGCGATTGTATTGGCGCTCGTCTCGAGCCGACGAAGACGATGATGACTGCGCTGGCTGGGATTGGCTTGCTTCGTGCCTCGCCCTGCGTGACGGACCCTGCGAGCTCCGGTAGAAACGCTCGGCCTCGGCAGCGCCGTCATCCGTCTGCTGGACCTGGGCGCGACTGCTCTTGCCTGGTAGAGCTTCTTCTGTGTAGACCTGAGGCGTGCCGGGGGGGGAATCATCCTGACCATCTGCAACCTCCGTAGCTATTTCTTCCGTTGTGTGCCCGGTAAGCCCCCAATCTTGGTTGGGATGGAAAATTTGCGTTTGTGGGTCGGGAAGAAGACGCCGTCTTGACCCGGCAGTCACCTCGACGTCGACAGGGGCATTCGACGTGAAAAAAATATGTGTCAAGCATTCTCGCGCCGAGGGTCGGTCGTCCGGTTCGTCTGCAAGTAGCTTCATGCCCAAGTCGAGATGGGCAGGGAGAGATTGAGCCCGGGCAGTTAGCAGCTGTCTTTGCTCTAAAACGGCGTCGAGGTATGGCTTTGCTCCACGGGGAGCTCCACGGCCGCGCCTTACGTCAAATGAGATTCCAAACAGCTCAAGGGCAACAACGCCAATCGAGAACATGTCCACCTTGTTTGTGCACCGTCTGTGTCTCTTGACAAGCTCCGGTGCGACGTAGAGCGGTGAGCCGCAGAACGTGTTGAATAGGTCCGCGTCAGTGGCCAGGCCAAAATCGACAACCTTCGTTTGGATCGGACCGCGGCGTACCAGGATGATGTTTGCAGGTTTGATGTCCCTGTGCGTCACCCCTTCGCCGTGAAGATAGGCCACTGCCTGAAGAAGCTGGCGCAGCACTTCCTGGGTTTCAGGCATGTCGAGCGGTCGGTGTCCGTTTGAAGGATCGAGGAACTCCTGGAGATTAAGGCCCTTTACATACTCCATGATGAGTTGCGCAGACTGGCCGGGCAGGTGGATATAAGCCACGTATCGCACAACGTGTTCCTAGGCAGATCGTTGTTAGTGGGGAATTACTAGGTATTATTCGGTGTTTTGGATCTTACATGTTCGAGACGTTCTAACGCCGCCTGCTCTTGCCACCGCGTTTTTTGGCGTTTGTCGTACACTTTAATTGCGTAGACTTTCCCGGTGTATTTCTCGACGGCCTTGAACACTTGCGCAAAGGCACCCTGCCCAAGCCGGCGATCCTGAATATAGACAGGGGGCCGCTGCGAAGCATTGGTTGTTTCGATCTTCGTGCCGAGTCCGAGTAGCGCCAAGCTGGGGGCGTCAATCTCAGCATAACTGGCGAGATATTGTGTCCAATCCACTGGGTCATCATAGCGCTGGATTTGGATCTGAAGACTGCCGCTGAACTCGATGGATGCCGTCTCGTAGGTCATCAAAACTTGGGAACTTTTCAACCGTTTCGTCTCATTTCGTCTCGAAAATGTTACTTGGGTACCGTGCTTCGAGTGGTTTTTCAAGAGGATGGTACCGCATTCCGAGTCCGGCAGCACAGCGAGATGTCGCTCGCTGATCCTGGGGTTGTTGAGCAAGATGTCGCACTTTTCGGGGTTTCTGCCGATCACGAAGCCGACGTCTTTGTCTTCCGGTTGGTGGTCTGTGGTGATCCGAATGACAAAAGGCGGAGTCCAGTCAGGCGCAGGTGTGCCGTGGTCTTCGTAGAACGACCCGGCGTGCTGGCTGTCTCCATCATCGTCTTCGTAGACTGGCGCGTCCTTGATCTGAAACTTTCCATTGTGGTTGTTTTCAAGGAGGGCTTTGTCTCCCTTTATAATGAAGATTGTTCTGTTGTTCGCCATAGTGAAGCTTGGGGTGTAGCTGTGTTGTTGAGTTTGGTGATGTTTGGCTGTTGGTGTTTGAATAGGAAAATAGAGGAGAGGATGAACCGTTGATGTGACAGAGAGAGTTTGAGACGAGTCGAAGCGATGAGGACACAATGTGGGAGAAAGAAAAGACGAGAGAAACAAAAGTAAACAGGCAGAAATCAAAGGCAAGAGTGTAGTGTGCTTTTAAAGAGTTCTCGAGGACTGGCGAGAAACCGAGTCCTGGGAAGCAAGTATTTTCTATGTAACTGAAAAGCCTGGGCCTGTATGTTTTGTTTATCTGGTCGAAGGAGGGGCCGCCGTCAGAGGATATACGTGTTTGACATAATTGGTTGGCTTACAATGTTTGCTTCGCACGAAGCACACCTACGGATTGACAAACGCGGCCGTGATTGTACGAGAATTTCGTATGAATAATACGTTTTCTAGGCGGCTAGGAGCGGGCCGCGGCCCGTGGGCCTGCTTATCCATTTGCTATTTATAGTCCGATAAGGCCACGCGCCTATCGTTCGCGGTGTGGCTGTGAACATGGATTTCCCCAGCCATCCAATAAAAGCCAGTGGCTAAAAATGACCACCCGTCACAACAAAAATGGCCCGTTTCCGACTGACCAGAGCAAGAATCTCTTTTTTCCCAACCGACAAAGCGACACTCACCTTTCTCCAAGTCCCGGCCGCGAAAGGCCGGCCGCCATTCGAACCGAGCGACAGATTTATTCATTTTCCTCCGGCCCCCGTCCACGCCAGCCGACATAAACCGACAACTCCTTACTTTTCCCCCGGCATTTTCAGCATCACGGATAACGATGAGCGGCGCGCCGGAAGCTGCTGTCGAGAAGCACACTATGCATCAGCCAAGAAAGCGCTGCCCGCCATCCCGACAGCGGTATTATAATAGACTATCGCGTGCGATCTCGAACACCAGCATAGGGCTCAACGAACTTGCAAGACTCGGGCGTCCTGGCCAGTGGATTCTACATTGCGAAGACCTTTATCGGCCAACTCTAGACACTCGGCCGCAATCGCGAAAACCCGACGGAGAAGTCCCTGTTCGCGGTCTTACCTACGATGGGATTCCTATTGACGACCGGGACATGATCTGGGCTGGCAAAGGGCCGGCGCCCGACCTCCAAGACGTCGCATTTTGGGAGGACAAGCTCAAAGATCTCGACGGCAAGATCGAGCAGGTCAAGGCCAGGCTTGTGCGGCCTCGCTTCACGCCAGAGGAGCTGCAGACCCTTGAGTCGTTGGAGCAACAGCCTCACCATTTCTTCTACATCGAGTTGAACAGTAAAAGAAAGAGAATGGTTGGCGAAAAGAATGGTGTGTTCAACGTCTTGTTTAGCCTTGCGCGACTCGGGCGCCCTGGTCAATGGATCTTACACCACGAAGAACTTTATCACCCCATCATCGACACCCGCCCCCAAACACGAGCAGCCGAGAAAAGCATCGTGATTCGCGACTCGACTTACAAAGGGGACGCGCGGGTGATGGGCGACGGGATCCTCGCCGACTTTGAGCTCACCTGGGCTGGGAACGGGCCTCCACCCGACTTTGACGACTTCCACTTTTGGCAACACACACTGGCCGATCTGCGCGACAAGCGACGTCAAGTCAATGAAGGGCTTGTGGAGCCTCGCTTTAGCCATGACGAGCTGCGCACATTGGAGTCGATGGAGGATGATCAAGACCACGCTTTTGCAACATTCGCGAGAGAGCGAAGGGACAACCCCCCCGTGGTCGAAACACCGGAAGCTTGGGCTACAAAGGTGAAGCTGGCAACGGCAAGACTACTGGTTGTAACGGTGATGGAGGATCTTTGGGATGGCGGACTTGCCGGAAAGTGGATCCTTCATTGCGAAGATCTTTATCTCTCTAGATACGACATCCGCTTCCGGGAACGGGAGGAGGACGAGGACGAGGACGAGGACGAGGACGCTCTACGGGGGCGTATCGCTGTAGACACTTCTAACGGTTTTTGTTTCGACAGCCGCTTCAGGCCGCCGCCCGACTTCAGCAATATTACCTACTGGGAGGAAAAGAAGGTGGAACTGCGAAATAAGAGAGACGACGTCGAAGCGGGCAAGTTAGTGACGCACCACTTTTCAAAGGGTGAGCTGATGAGAATCGAGCTGCTCGACCGCGCCATCCTGGAGCAACGCGAGCGCGAACAGGACGGCCACTCCGGCAACATGGATCAAAAGGCAAAAGGGGTCGCAGCGTGGCTCGACGGGAACGCGGAGGAAACAATACCAACATCGTGGCAGCCACGAATACAGACACCGCCGCCCCCTTCCCGTCCACCCTCTGGCTATACCGGACAACGGGACAATGCAACAGTGGACATGGACCTGTCGGGAGCATTGAAAAGAAAGCGGTCGACAAACAATGACGACGAGCCGCTTCCTAGAGACCCCATACACCCTGTCAAACGCAGCAAAATGCAGCCACCGCCAGCGTCATCGTCAACGATGCCGACCGAGCGCCACGTCTCGAGGCGAAAGCCATCGTCTGCACTACAAAATGTGCGGGGATATTTACAAACCGCACGAACCGCACCATCGGCCTCGCTGTTGGATCCATCAAGCGCAGGGGCGAAGATGGATGGCCACCAGTTCGCGGGGCGCGGCACTCGACGATCGATAAACTCTTCTCCGCGAGGGAGCGGTGCTGCAGATCGCCAGACACAACACTCCGCAAGGGCAGGACTAGGCGCGGGCCGGCATCTGACAAGACGGGGCGGCTCGCCGGCCGATCCGCCCTTGAGGAGGAGCGCACGCATAGCGGCATTACCGCCAACAAGGAACTTGTACAGATAATCTAGCAGACTTGGTAGAAATACATAGAAGAGCCTTTCTGTTCCTTGTCCATGGAGAAGAAGAAAAAGAAACGGCGGACGGAACGCGGCCGCGATGGCGTGCCACTTGTGAAACCTCGTTTTTTCTCCTCGTGTCAACCAACCGCACCGCCGTTGGCCGTATCGAAACGAGCAGGTCGTATACGGCGGGGAGCGACAGACCCTGCTACTTTCCTAGGACACGTATAGATCACAAGCTGGGATCCTGGCAAATAACCCAAATAGCCGGCCGGTTACAAGGCGGCCTGGCCGGTGCTGCACCTGGGCTGCAGCCCATGGCTCGGCGACAACTGGAATGGAAGACAGCTGGGCATCTTTCGAGAGAAGCTTGACGGCGGCGGCGAGAGGCTCTCTGAGCGTCCCTGTTTTCTGTGCGATGCCGCGGCGCAGTCGCAGGCACCGTCGGAATAGGACAAGCAGCTCGGTCGCAACATGACCGTGCGTGTCCCTGGCATCTTGCTTGTGGAACTGGTCCTGGGCAAGCCACGCACACAAGCGTGGCAGGAAGAGGAGCAGCAGCAGCAGCAGCAGCAGCAGCAGCAACCGAGTTCTGGTCCTTCGACGTCATCGATCACAAGCCGCTACAAGTCTGCGGAGAGCAATCTCGAAGAGGTGTACGCGCGGGTGTCTTGGCTTCTTTCAAACTGAATAAAGGAGAAGAAAAGAAGAAGAGAAGCGAAGAGTTGGTAACCAGCTGGGATGGACATACGGTGTAGATAGACAATGCAGATTTCACGCACTGCCCACAGCCTGATTGGGGTCACATAACAACCCAATATACAACCCGAAAAACCTCACTTTGAATTTCCTTCTTTGGAGGCGCAGCTGTGCCGTCCCTGCTCCAACTCGCTTAATGAATGTGCTCCCATGTGCTCCCTGTGAACAGAAAACCAATATAAAAAAAGAACAGGATAATCAATACTTCAGGCCTAGGCTCTTCGGCGTAAAATAAAGATGAGTATGGAACATTGCAGCTCGATCAGTGCATGCCTCTTCCCCTCTGTTTTCTGGTGTTCGATATGCACACCCATCTAATGACTCGATCCCACCTAGTGGCTCACTGTCGTCAAAGCCTCACCCCTCACCTGCACCATTGTCGGCGACCCCTCCGGTGCTACGGGCTCCGGCTCCTCAACAACAACCTGGCTCAGACCAGGAGCGTCCGCGTCCGCCACCATGGCCCACGATTCGCGCTGCTAGCGCAAGTCGTGCTCTTGATCCTCGACGCTCTTGCCTATGCTATAACGGTCTTTGATCGTTTTCGTTGCCGTCGTCTTCTTGGCCATGCTCGCTGAAAGAGTCGTCACCGGGTGTTCTGTGGAGGTAGTCGGCTGCGTCTTCGGAATCTTGAAGAGCCTGACGTGCAAATGCCCTGCCCCATCGGGCAGCCGCGTCCTCATTGAGAATGCCGAGATCTAGGGCTTCTTGGATCAAATCTTGCCAAAGGGGTGGGACACTTGGACAAGGACTGGCGCCGTCTTCCTCAGGCGGCGGCGTTCCGCGGAAAATGTCTCTCAGGCCACCCGCGGCTGCGTCTTCGGAATCGCCGAGTGTTCTGTGCTGGTAGTCGGCTTCGTCTTCGGAATCTTCGGAATCTTGAAGAGCCTGACGTGCAAATGCCCTGCCCCATCGGGCAGCTGCGTCCTCGCTGAGAATGCCGAGATCTTGGGCCTCTTGGATCAAATCTTGCCAAAGGGGCGGGATACTTGGGCAAGGACTGGTGCCGTCTTCCTCAGGCGGCGGCGTTCCGCGGAAAATGTCTCTCAGGCTATCCGCGGCCCGCATGCCGCTCATGATCTGGTGTAAGCCGTACTGGACTTGCAGAAGCCGCTCGCTTGGCAGTGGGTGGGAATCGGGATCGTCTGTGACGAGTTCGTAGACGTCCCCGTGCTGCAGGACGGAGCAGACTTGCTCGGGCTCGTGCTGATGCAGGACAGGGCTTTTGGGGTGAGGAGTGCGACGAAAATCACACAGACCGCCAAAGCGCCCGTGGTCCCAGTGTGTGGCAATGCGTTGACCGTCGGGGTTCCTCAGGTAAACGACCTGGAGAAACATTCTGGTAGAAGGCGTTTTCAGGTGCGCGACCGGTCGCAGCGCAAAATAAAACGCATCAAATAGGGCATGCGCGGTCTGTGTGAGAGGAAGCATGTTTCGGTGCTCTTGTCCGTGGACAGTCACGTCTGCGGGTCTTTGATGAGGCCAAAATCCGCAGAGGGCGTCCCACGTTTGATCATGGTCCGCATATTTCGCTCGTACTGGCACAATGTGTACCCCTTCTGGTTGGAAGGTGCCGGTCAGGACGCATCTCTGACCGTACATGACTGGCACATCTCTCTGTGCCTTTTTGTCGGCGGCGTCTCGGCGGGGCAACTTGTCGTCGCCGGGTTCGTCGTCCACTGCCTTTTTTCCAATCGCCCATGGATCTGCGGCCGACTTCAATATCCTCATGCTTCCCTGAAGAAGTGTGTTGTAATACGATTCCATGCCGTCCTCCTCCTTTGGAGACGAAATGCTATCATCGTCCTCGCGAACCACAACGCCAGCAATACGGCCCTGTGGATCCTTGGCGCGGTCGAGAACGGCGCGAGTCAGCATGATCAGCTCCGCTTGTTTCGCCGGCGACCGGCCTTTCTTGTTGATTTTCACCTCCTCGAGGCTTCGAGATATGAAATCTATGAACCGGGGACTGGTCCGTGGCGCCGGCGAGGGATGGTCAGCTGGCGAGCCATCCGGGACCCAGTCGATCGTGTAACGGCCAACATAGTTGACGCTGATATGGGCCGCGGCCATCTCTTGGACGATTACGAGGGAGGAGAGATGAAGAGAAAAATCGAGGAACAACAGATCGTACCCAGTACGGGATTCGACTCCTCTGCCGATCAAGTGTATGTGTGCTGCGTGTCGCGTGTCGTTGCTGGTCGTTCGTCAGGCAATGAGCAGGGTGTTGGGGCTTGGACGCGCTGTGAGTCGGACGGTTGTGAGATGGCTGGTGTGGTAGGGGAAAACGTCGAGGTCTGGCAAACAAGGGAAACGAAGATTTTTTCTGGACTTCTCACATCGCATTTGTGTGCGTTCTCGTGAGCCCAAGAAGGCAGGCACCAGTCTTCGTACCGATCGCTCCTTCCTTGTCGTCAGCCAGACTACCAGACGACCAAAACAGGCTGCATTTGGTTGCTCACGTGACACGTTGAAAGTATCGTGATGATGCGAGGCGATCTGAAGCTTATAACGAACCACGATGAACAAGTTCCAAGAAGATTCCATTTGGCAGAGAGAGAGAACCGATTTATATATACTCCGTACACTAGAAAAACTGCTGCCAAGTGCGATTACAGCACTGTGACGTATGGGTTGCAGCGCTGTGCAACGCCTTATAGCTCTACAGTAAGCCGTTGGAGAGCATCTTTTTGCTTGTGATACGACGGTTCAGCTGTATCTGATGAATAATCTAGATGTTGCAAAACGCTAGGTGCTCTGTTAGGTGATCAGGCTAGGGGAGTGTGTTTGATAAGAACAATAATAAGATGCATCAACTACTCATGGAAGAGTGCTGTAGGAAAGGCAATACTTGTTTATTTATTAGTTTTATCGTCGATGCCTAAAGCTAGACCTCCCGAAGGGTCGACGGGGGAGAGGTAACTATATACAGATAACTATCTCCCCCAATTCCAAGTCCTTTTGAGGGGCCCTGGGTTAGAGCAAGTCTCGCCGCGATTTCCTCCCTCCAACTAGATGAGCATTCGGCTTTGTGGTCTGTTTACAAGGTTGGTCTGGGTAGCTCGTAGAGGCTACATTGGGAAGTGAGGCCCTATGGCCTCACTATTGAAAGAAATAAAAGAAAGTGTTGTGGCCGGGGCACCACTTGGTCGTGACTGGGTTGTTGTCCAGTATCTTGTGGAGCTGGAGAAAAGCCCACTGTGAAGTCGTGGCGGCCTTGCTGCGGGCACATCAGGACGGATATGCTGTCGATGCAGAGCCAGATGTGTCCTGACAGCGTCTCTTGCTGCTCCTGCTGCTTCCCTCTGATTGGTCCTTGCCGTACCGTCTATTCTGGTGCTGGCCATATTCAGGCCGTCTGCCTCACTGCCACTTCTCTCCACCTTACGTCCCTCCTTAGGCCGCCGTGGGGGCCTGTGCAAGCCTGCGCAGGCATGATTAGCGCCTGTGTCGGGCAGTGCAGCGCCTGTGCTTGGCCCCGGAAGCCGGGTCGTCAATGAGGATTTTCGGGTGGGATAACACTCAGAACAAGACGCAACAGAACGAGGAAGCCGCCGAAAGACGGCGATATCTTGTACTCTGCACGAAGATAACCGCCAATTTATTCAGTTTAGTCTTTTCTTGTGTCTACTGCCTCGCCTCCGCTGTCAAAGCACGGCATCGGTTTTGACGACAATGGGCGGCCCTCGCAGCCCTTCTTCTTCAGCGAGCGCGAAGCAGCGCTCGCGAGGAGGCTGTGAGCGTTGCCGGCGACGGCGGCAGAAGTGCGATGAGATGCAGCCCGCCTGCGGCCGCTGTTGCAGGGCCGATGCTGCGTGTTGCTACCAGGTCAATGTGCGATGGGGCGGCCGCGACTTTACGCGGTCGTCCTTTGGCGCATGCGGGATAAGGAAGATTGGTACGATCACGCCTGGGTCCATCCGTTGTCGCCCTCCCCCCCTTCACCCCCCCCCTGAGTCTCTTTATAACATGGAATGACTGATCCGTCCTCTCAGAGCTCGAGCCGGGCCGGTTTGCATACACGGCCAAGGAGGAGTCGGGGCCACACCATGCCGTGCCCAGACGGCCCCTCCCCGAGCTGCCCGGCGTCGACGCCGAGGTCCGGTCCCTCGTCCACTACTTTGTCCAGCAAGGCTCGGCCGCCATATCAACCCACAGCCAGATCCAAGAGGAGACATGCCGTGCCCTGATGCCGGCCGCTACAGAGGCGCCTGCCCTCCTCTATGCCATCTCTGCCTTTGCCGCTGCCCAGAAGGCATCGCACACGGCCAACGCGGCTCACCGGGCGCGGCTCAAGGTCTGGGAACTGCAGTCGCGGACCCGGAGCATCCAGGCCCTCCAAGAGGGCATGGCCGGCTCGGCCGAGTTCAGCCCGGTCGTCGTCATGGGCACGAGCGTCATGCTCTGCCTGGGAGCGCTCTTCTGCGACAACAACGACTACAACTTGTGGCGGATCTACCTCGGCGGGGCGAAAGCCGCCTTCCCCGCCGCCTGCTCGATGCGCAGAGCGCGCTCTGGCATCTACGCGGGTCTGGCAGAGTACCTCCGGAAGCGCTATCTCCTCCTCGAGGTCGTTGCTATGCTGTCCCCCAACAGCTTTGAGGCACTGGACATGGTGGACGGCAACGGCAACGGCAGCGGCAGCAGCACGGCCCCGGCAGCAAGAGCAGGAGAAGGGGCAGGACGAGCAGCGGGCGGGGCAACAGCACGACCAGTCCGCCGGCTGTCCAGTCCGCGGCCGCAGCCGCCGCAGCCGCCGCAGCCGCCGCCGCCAGACATCTTCCTCGACGACCACGTCGCCTGCTACACGGACGTCTTCAGTCTGCTACGGGTCACTGGCGCCGTCGCGTGGGAGCGCCGCCAGTTGCAGCTGTATGGCGACCGGCGGGCGAACAATCTGCTGTCGGACGCAGACTTTGCGGCCGAGGCAGACGACCTCGAGGCGCAGGTCTACGACATGATGCGGCGCAACAGCAGCACGCCGCCGGTGATGCTGCCGCATGTCACGGCCGTGCTCAGCCCGCGGCAGATTGAGGAGTTCTCCATCTGCAGCCAGGTGTACGAGCACTACGCGCTGCTTCAGATCCGCACCGAGATCCGGGGCCTCGAGCCCTGCGAGCCCCACGTGCAGGAGCTCGTCCAGGCGATCATCGAACTGGTGGCGCGCGTCCAGCCGCGGCCGGGCCTGTCGCCCGCTCTGGGCCTGAACACCGCCCTCTTTGGCGCTGGACAGTATGCCCTGGCCGAGCAGAGGACGGCCGTCCGGCGCCTTCTCGAACACCTGCATGCAGAAACCCACAACCACAGCCTGGTACTGTCCATCCGCAGCCTGGAAACCCATTTCTGGGGACAGCAGCCTGCAAAAGGCTCACAAATAGGTGAGTCTGTTGCTTACATCGCCCCCCCCCTCCTTCAATGAACCGTGAAAAGAGCAAAGAACGCAATCTCTAACGGTTTTTGAAATTCTTGCCTTCTTCTAAACAAAAGACACGTCCAGTCGTGACTTCATAGCCTACTAGCCGTAGTCCAAGGCAACAACTTGCAATACAACATTGTTATGGCATGGGGTACAGCATTTTCACGGGCCCACTTCATCTACAGACAGATTAATTCAAGGAAGCCTTCCATCCTATTAGGAAGTATCTTTCCCACTACGGCCTCGATGTGCATTCTATGCATTCCTGGGGGAGATCCGGCCCATCTAGTTGAACTTCATCTCTTTGGCCATCCGCGGGCCATAGATCTGCAAAAGTGCATACGATGGGACCAGGAGGAGCACGATCAGGCCCTGGGTAACAAAGCACCAGGTGTAGCCTAGGATGAGGGGGCTGACGTTAGCGGAAGACAGTGCCCCCAAAGACAGCAATTGTGTTGCAGGTGCTAGCTGAGATGAATGGACGTACCAACTGCTTCGACCCAGTAGTTGATAAACCACGGCTCGACAAAGGCCGAGAGCTGTTGCACGGACAGTCAGCATGAGGAGCCATCACAATGGAAGTGAAATAAGAAATAAAATGAACAAGAGGAAAAAGAAAAAGAAAAATAAGCCTCACATTTAACACCACTGTGTAGAACGTCATAATCTCCATGACGGTGGTCGGGTAGCAGTCAAAGATGTACGTCGAGACCGCCGAGTTGCCCAGCTGCATGCCGGCCGAGACTGGTACACAGAATCAGTATTTTCGTCCCTCTATAGAGGACGAACAGAAGGAAATCAAAACAATAGAGAAAAAAAGGAAGCAAACAAGGAAGCCCCCCCCCCCCCCCCCCCCCGCGGGGGGCCCCCCCCCCCCCCCCGGGGCCCGCGGGCCGGGGAGAATGACATACCACTCTCGCTGCTGATCATGATTGATCCCTCTGTGAAGCCGAGCCAGCTGAGGGGATCCTTGTCGACCACCTGAGACTGTTTGTGTTGATTAGCC
>JADHKO010000203.1:388-56979 GCA_019925425.1 Ophiostoma pallidulum | reverse complement strand
CCCAAAGTCGAGTTTCATCAGCAGCCGGTCCAGACCGCCGACACGCCGCGGCACATACGCCCCGGCGGCCCGCAGCCCCCCGCCCCCCCCCCCCCCCCCCCCCCCCCCCCCCCCCCCCGCAGGGCACCCCCCCCCGGGCGCCCGCCCCCCCCGCGGCGGGCGCCCGCCCCCCCCCCCCCCTGGCGACCATCAACCAGGCACCAGGAAGGCCCTTTCTCTCTTTCTCACTTTCTCTCTCTTGGCGTTGCCGAACACGAGGCAGTCGTATTGCCCGGCAAGAAAAGGAAAGAGGACAAGAAAGAAGAAGAAAAGGGGGGGCAGGCCCTTTTCACCAACGATACGACGAACAACCGCCGTCGTCTGTCCCTTGTCTCTTGAACGGCGACTTGCTGAAATGGGACGCTGGACGGGGAGACCGGGGGGGGAGGGGGGGGGGGACGCTGGCTTTCTGCCACTAGAGATGCAACGTTGTAAAGAAGTGGTGCATCTGGCCGATGCCCCTTGCAGCTCGTCGTCGTCTCAGAGGAAAACAGGGGACGTCCTCGCTTATGCTCATTTTGCTCTGCACGGGTACTGTCCTAGTGTTCTGTCCGCTCATCGACGTTGCCGTCATCTTCCACAGAAAGAAGAAGAAATAAGAAAGAATACGACTGTGTCGTTCGGAGTAATTTGGCCTGCTAGCGTTCGAGGATTGAGGGAGCAGACTGGTTGCAGGGGCAGTGTGCGGTGGCAGCAGCGGAAAAAAAAAGAGCGGAGAGACGACAGGGGGTGTGTGTGATGTGATGGAAAGAGAGAGAGACACTTCGGGGCTCGCAACATGTTAAGCTCCGTCTCTCGTCTCCTCTTCTTGTTCTCCGCTTGTCCGCATCTTTTCTTTCTTCTTTCTTTTTTGTTGGTCTGTTCGTTGTTCCATCTTCAACCGTCCTGTGCGCCCTTTTTCTTCTTCTTTCTTCTTCTTCGTTCTCGGCTTTCTCCTTCTGCCCATGGCACAGTTGCTCCCCCTCCCCTCCAGCCGCCAGGCGTGACTGTGTCATTTCGTGGTTTCGTGTGATTTCATGTGCCTCCAGACACCTACCCACTCCGACCGTTACGTGCGGCAGAGCAGGTTTCTCGGCTTGTTCAGCGTGAGGAACGTCGTAAAGCCAGCCAACAAGGCCCCCCCTGTTGGAAACCGTCCGCGGATGAATGCGCCGTAATCCTGCCAAGACTCGAGAGAGACGCGAAAGGGGGTTTTCTTACAACGTCCGCCATGCTGTGCCCTGACCTTTCCAATGCTGAATACCCCGAAATTTGTCGGAGGCACAGGGTCGTAAAAGTGCCAGGGCATCTGCATGGTGATGGCGAGGCTGCCGTGATGTGCCTTTCTCTGCGTACCCCTCCCCCTGTCCCCCTGGTAAAGCTCTCTCGCTCTCTCACACGCACACAAAAAAGAAGAAAAAAAGAAAAGGCCATGCATGTCCAGTCTAATCTTACCTCTGCAGACACAGGCCAACAGGCACCTGTCACAGGATGGGCACAGCAGGGGCTTGTGGAGGAAGGTGGAGTCTTTCTGTGTGCAGGTCTGTTGCATGCCTGATGCTGCTGCAGCAAAAGCCCGGCGGGCGTGACCTTTTCCATGTCCGCCTCTTCAGCAGACACATGCTGGGCCCGTTTTTGGCCTCTCTTCCGGTCGCCAACGATGCCGACGACGGGCGGGTGTTTCGATCCCACGCTCGGCGAGGCTGCCATCCGCAACGTTTGCCGCATTCGCCGCTGAAACCAGGGTCTTCCTTGGTCGGGGTTGTTGGCCTAGTGCGGCATGCACGTCGGAGAGAACATGAGAGGCGCAGGCGATATCAGCCGACTCTGCGCACAGTCGTATGCGGAGCTTCTCGCAAGCTCGCGTGTGGTGTTCAGGCCACAGGTACTTTGCAGTGTTTCTTTTTCTCTCTCTTTTTCTCTTTCTTTCGGCCCCCTTCCCCCCCTCCCCGGACATTGTACAGTCGCGACCCTCACAACTCGACCAAGCACCCATAATGATGTAAGGTACGTGTCTCACTACATTGCCCGCTTGTTTGTGTAGGTTGTGTGCCTATGTGTGTGTGTGTGTCTGTTTTCTCCACAGCAATCGTGCCCGTAGTTCTGCTAGAAGTTATTTGGTCAGACCCCCCCCCCCCCGTCTGTCTGCACGCGTGGGCACGGTCAGCATCGCGGGCGTTGAAAGAGAGGATGGGACGTGTGAAGCAATGTTTTGGCGACAGACAGAGGCAGCTGCTGGCCTACAAGCCAAGCACGGCGTGACCAGGGAGACATCGGGCAGCAACTGCAATTTCCCACGTATTCCGTCCTATTCGAAGAAGAGGCGCAAGACGGGCAGACCCCCACGAAACAGCAAGAACAGGAGTCTGCCCAAGCAACCCGTGCGAGGGCAAAATGGAACAAGGAGCTCTGCACCTCCCACTCACATCCGCGGATAGAAGCTGTCGAGGCCATGCCGCGATCTGAAAGGGGAATGGGCTTGCCGCCCACGACGCCGCAGACACCCCTGTCAAAACCAAAGGATCCCGCACACCCTCCACAATCTGTCGAACATCTCCGAGGCCCTTGGCCCTTGGCCCTTCGGTGTTCCTTTGAAGACAGGCATGCGTGGGAGTGCGGAAAAGTATCTGAACTTCAATCTTATCTTGTTCGTCGTACGGAGGCTGCCGCAAATGTGCCGTCTTTTTTTTTTCTTCCTCCTTCTTCCTTCCTCCTTCTTCTTTTCGGCCTTCTGGAAGGCCAGTCGACACCGCTACTTTGCGTGCTTTTTCGTCGCGTTCCTCTTGTCTGCCGGCACGAGCCAGTCAGCATGGCTCTCGAGGGGAAAGACGACGAGGCATATGCAGCTGCTATTGCTGCATATGCGAATGTGCGTTGTCCGTGTGGCCCGGCCTGGCCAGGGCCCCTGGCAACTGGACGCTACCCCAATGGTCGCGGCAAGCGACATCTTGGCCTGGCCTCTGGCCTGGCGCTCTGTGGTCCACGGCCGGATGCTGTCTGCGAGATGCAAACGAAAAGTAAGAGACGTCCCACATCGTCTGTGCTTGATACGAGGGCCGCCGAGGATGAAGAGGGCTTGGCCGCCCATGAGAATGCCACATCAGCCCACGCCCGGTCCTAACAATGTTTTGTCTTCTTCTGTCTCGTTGCCTTTTGTGCTTCGTGCATCTTTCTCTTTTTCGCTTCGTTTTCTTCCTTCGTCCTTGGCGTGTCCACGTGCATATGCATCCAGCCAGCAAGCTCGTATTTTCATGCGGCGTGATCAAACCAGCTGCATCTGCAGGAGATTAGACTGTCGAGAGAGTGCTGAGGCGCCTGCTATCGTCTCTCGTTTTGTGTGCGTTTCTTCTTCTTCGTCTTCTTTGGTGTTGCGTAACCACTCGTCTGTCGAAAACGCATGACAGGATGCGGATGCGTGGCTGTCTGTCCGACAGCTCCCCAACCCCGCGCTCCTTCCCGTCTCCCGCACCTTCCCCAGCTGCCTTGCAAAAGAGACACGACCAACCCTTCAATGCGCCCGGTCGTCCTTGCCCCTTTTTGCCCGCCCCCCCCCCTTCCCTCCCTCTCCTTCCACCTTCCTCGTTTCTCTGTCCGCTGCTGCTTCTTCGTATCGTACACATCGTAATAACGCTCCGCACTTTCCCTCCACAGAACTATCGTGTTAGCTTCGAAATGTTCGCTCCTGCCGACTCGTTCCCGTGTTCCCGCTTTTCCCGTTGTTTCCGATCCCTGCCAGTTTTTCTCTCGCTTTGCCTTGTTTCTTTCGCTCTCTACGACGTAAGATACCAATGTGACAACGCAGCCAAGAAACCAAGAAAATGCAATGTTTGCCTGCCTCTCCCCGCCCGCCGAGACAGCGGAAATGTTCCTGCTGCCTATTCCGTCGCTCTCGCTGTGTCGCTGCTTCCCGCTGCCGCCCAGCTCCTTCCTGTTTCCATCCCTCGTCATTCTGGCCTGACGGCTGCTCCTTCCCTTACCACTCTGCTTTGATCATTTGAGCTTTCCTCTTATGGTCGTCTCCGTGCCTCCCACTTTCCCTGCTGTCCTTGGCCGCGCCTGCCTTGGAGTTCCTTTCTCATCTTTCTCCCTCTCCTTCTCCTCTCCTTCTCCTCCCCTTCTCTTCCTCTCCTTCTCCTCCTCTCCTTCACTTTCTCCTCCTCATTCTCTCCCTTCATCGTCGTCAATCGTCACATCGTCTCCTTTCCCTTCCCTTCCTTTCGCCTACGGAGTAGTCTCCTCCACCAGCTCCCGTATCTGCGCGAAATCCGCCCAGCTCCGCTGCAGCACTATCCACCGATCTTCCGCGCCAGCCAACGCCAAGAGACAACGAACTGCTTTCCCCCTTGCCCTTGTTCGCCTTTTGCCTCTTTTAACCGCTACAAGAGTCAGACAGAAGCCACTTCCCAGCGCTTCGGCCCCACAATCCTAACCCTGAAAGCCTGTCGAATATTAATAGTGCCGCTTCCCGGCCGGCTTTTCGTTCCACCTCCACCCTCTAATTCTCTCTAGTTTCTCTGGATCGTTCTCTTCGCTCGTCCTTATTTCCCCCCTCCTCTCCTCCTTTTCATCCTCACTTGTCCTCTGGCCTGTACGTTCTCTCAACTTTCTTTACGATTACCCCCCCCCCTACGGCGAGCAAGTCGCGTCAAACTGGTGAGATCCGATGCTGCTGGTCCACGGCCTCTTCGCTTGGGCCCACGAAAACTAATATGACTGCAGGGCAACTCCCGTCGTCTTCTAGCCAGCGCGCTGCTGTTCTCGCCGCCGCGACTCTTTGCACAGAAATGATGCGCCCAGCCTGAGCCAACGCGCCCATTCGACTGCTTACTGCTTCGGACGCCCACCGGCGCGTTCTCCCTACAAACTCTCTACTCGCCGTCGCGTTGAGGTGCTGCCGCCCAACGTGCCCAGGCGCCCCTAGATTCGGCCAAAATTCCTTCTCTCCACACGGCGCAGGCCCTCCTCGGTGTCCGGCGTGACAGTCCACATGCCGACCAGGACACCATCATGGATTCTCTCAAGAGCCTCATCGTGAACGTCCCGGATTGGGTCAAGCGGCTCGACGAGCTGAGCAGCCAGATTAAGCAACGCCAGATCGAATTGGCTCGCGTGAACGACCATGGGCCGACTTTGTCGTCGATGTCCACGCCCTCCCGCACCAAGTCGGTCCGCAACAAGGGCTCGACCGAGTCTCTCAAACCAAATGACGAGGGTGCAGCATGGAAGGAGGACGACCCGGCTGTTCAGGCGCTGCCCGAGGGTCAGGCGTCGGCCGCCCCACCAACGAGTCCAGGCGCCAACGGAAAAGCGAAGCTGGCGTTGCAGCGGCAGGCCAACCAGGTCACCGAGGTGGCCCAAGCCCGGGCGCGCGCGACGCTACGAAAGCGCAACAAGCGCAGCGACTCCATTGCCAGCGCCGAGGGAGCGGTCCTCAAGTACCGCACGCGGAGCATGATCATCGTCTACTACGACAGCTACGTCCAGTCCTTCTTCGAGGAGCTGGTCAAATTTGTGTCCGCGCTGCGCAATATGATGCGCAAGGCCAAGATGGCCGCCAAGGTTGCGCGTATCAAGCGCATGGCCGAGATGGAGATGCCCGATGCCGACGAAGACGACAAGATAATCGCCGAGGCTGAAACGGCCGAGGCCCCCAAGCTTCCGAGTCAAAGCTACGAGACCAAGCTTCTCGCAGACTCGGACGCGCCAATCGCAGTCGCTCCTACGATGCAGCCTCCAACCCTTCCACCGAGCACAGGCGGCGACGACGATATGATCATTGCCGTTGCGCCTACTCCCGCCGCAGCAGATGCTATGCCCATGCTCAACTACAGACGAACGCTCAACATGCGCTCGCCTGGGATGCTGGAATCGGGCCGGCCAATGTTCCTGCGCGCGTCGGGGCGCGAGGGGTTTGTCAGCACGGGCGTTCGGGGCTCGTTTCTGAGCGGCACCCAGCAGCAACCGGACATGTACGACGAGCTCGACAAGGGGCTGGAATACGTCCAATCGATGTGTGAGCACGCGGCACACCAGTTCTTGCGAGACGGCGACTGCAACGAAGAGATTGAGAACATCAAGCGCCGCCTCGGGGAGGCAAAGGAGCAGGCCGATCGCGAGATGGAGCGTGTGAAGAAGGAGGATCCCGGCGCCCTCAAGGCATTGGAAGAGCCGCCTAAGACGCGAAGCTTCCGGCCCCAGAGCATGCGCAAGGAGGCGCCGAGTGCTGCAGCGGGCTTCAAGCACGCTTTGCTAAGCACAGGTCCCATCGCCGCCGCGACCGGTGAGCTCGAGGTCGACGAGGCCATTGACGACATGGACGTAGACAACCTGCCGAAGCTGGAGTACAAGTCATCACGGATGCGCTGAAGCGGGAATGCCGCACACAAACATCTGGACGAGCCGAGCTCGGCAAGCTCATAATTCGGGTCGGGGTTGTTGTCGGGAAACGGAGTCAAAGGTGCACACCAGCCCGACTCCTCCTTTGGGTCTGGTCTGGCGATCTCTCTGTCCGGCTTTTTTGGAGCGTCTTTGTGGTCTGGGTATTGAAGGTGTTATCCGGCCTTTTCTTCTTCTTATTTTCTTGGCCACCGCGCCGGGCTTTCTCTACTTGTTTTTATTTTCTTACTTTTTCTTTTCCTTTTCTTGGATTTGCTCTGCCAGTCCCCCCTCCCCCCCCAACCTTTGTCTATGCATTGCGATGGAGTCTCCTTAATATATAGCCTTTCGTGAGTAGCATTTTCTCTTTCTTCTTTTTTTGTCTTTTGGATAAAGGCTGGAGGGGGAAACAGCAGAATGGAAAAGTGCATTTTGATCTTACACCCTTGCGTTACCGAAGAAAAACGTGCGTGATTTGTGCATCTTGGGTGCATCCTGGTGGGCACCGCCTACTGTCATTCTTGTTTGGTTTGTTTTGTTCTTGCTCTTGTTCTTCGTTGCCGCACCATCCGCACAGAACGTGGTGGGTGACAGCCCGCCGATTCGTGCAACCGGACGTCGGGGAAAAGGGGAAAGGGAAGTGGTGGGGGTGGTGCGGTGCGGGCCACCAGAAGACGACGCGATAAGACGGGACAGAAGGTCTCGGGCGCTAACGAACCAAGGCTTCGACTAACAAGCGAAACGGGAATTTGGGAAAATTCTCGATTTTGTTTTTTGTTCTTCTTTCTGTTTTTTCTTTTGCTTTTCCCTGTTTTCTCGTGAGCAGCCCGTTACTTTCTGTCCCTACCACGCTGACCCAAGAGCCCTCGCCTAGGGTCAGCCCTCGTTTTATCTCCTCACCCGCCCCCCGACAGGACAAGGACAGCGGCCACTCCGCCCGCCATGGCGTTCACCATGCACTCCCACTCGGGCCAGTTCTGCGGCCACGCCGTTGACACCCTTGAGCAGGTCGTCCAGCGCGCCATCGCGCTCGGCTTCCGCACCCTCGGCCTGTCCGAGCACATGCCGCGTGTCCACGTCGAGGACCTGTACCCGGAGGAGCTGGGCGCCACGGACGCGGACAACCCGGACCCGGACGCGCAGCGGGCGGCCGCCCTCGCCGCCCTCGCGACCAAGTATGACGCCTACCTGGTCGAGGCCGTGCGCCTGCGCGACGCCTACGCCGGCCAGATTGCCATCCTTGTCGGCTTCGAGACCGAGTGGATCCGCGGCGTCGCCGACGGCGAGGACGCCCGCATCCGTACGCTCGCCGCCCACCCGGCCATTGATTACTTTATCGGCTCCGTCCACCACGTCGGCAGCCGTGGCACGCCGATCGACTACGACAAGACGCAGTACGCGGCCGCGGCGGCGGTAGCGACCGAGCGGGCAGCGGGCGCAGAGGGTACAGGAACGGTGGACACCGACGCCCCCGCTGACCCCGAAATTCACCTCTACTGTGACTACTACGACCAGCAGCTCGACATGCTGCAGACGCTGCGGCCGCGCATTGTAGGCCACGTCGATCTCGTGCGGCTGCTCAGCGCCGACCCGGCGCGCGACCCGCACACGGACGCTGCGCTATCGCGCGCCGTGTGGCCGCGCATCGCACGCAACCTCGCGTTCGTTGCCGGCTACGGCGGCTGGCTCGAGTGCAACACGGCCGCGCTGCGCAAGGGCCTGGCGGAGCCGTATCCGGGCCGATCGATTGCGGAGGCCTGGCTGCGGCTGGGCGGCCGCTTCACCATGTCGGACGACAGCCACGGCACGGCACACGTTGCCACCAACTACCGCCGGGGGCTCGCGTACCTGCGGAGCCTGGGCGTCGACACGGTGTGGACGCTGGAGCGGCGGCCAGGCAGCGCCGAGCAGAAGGGTACGCTGGTTGAAAAGGGCGTATCGCTCGACGAGTTCGAGGCGAGCCTGAAGCTGGAGGAGTAGGGGAAGGAGGCGTAATCGTTCAAGCACAGAGCAATATGCAGTGAAGAACGAGGGGGGAAGAGAGTGCGAACGCTCTTTTTTCAAAAGGACCGTGTATTGATAGAGCAGGGCAGGTGCCCCATGCCTCTTTTTTCTCTGCAAAGGTTAAACCAATGGACCAAACAAAACAGGTTGTTCCTGCCATGGCAAACACAAAGAGAAGATCGATTTGATGGCTATGACCTCGACCTACCTCACACGAGCCGCCATCTGTCTAGCATGCACCCCCCCCCCCCCCCCCCCTTTCCCCGCCCCCCTCTCACCGTCTTTTTTCTTTCTTCCCCCTTCACCTGACGAGACCCAGCTTGCTAGCCAGGGCCTGGGCTGTGGGAGCGTCCGCCGTGCCCCAGTCGGTCCCCTTGAGGGCGTCAAAGACGGACGACGACGAGCCGGCCGCGTCCCGGTCAGAACCAGAATCCGCGGTGCCCTGTCCCTGCCCCTGCCCCAAGCCCAGCCCCAACCCCCACAGCTCGTCCACGACGGCGTTCCGCACCCGTGGCCACGGGTGCTGCAGCAGGGCAGCCAGCTTCTCGCGCGCCATGGCCCCGCCACCGCCGCCACCGCCGCGGTCGTGCGCCGCGATCGCACCGTAGACTTTGATGCAGGCCTCGACCTTGCGCACGCTGCCGGCCCGGCTGGCCACGCGGTTGACGTGCTGGCAGAGAGCCACGAGGTCGTCCTGGGTCGGCGTGGTGGAGGTGTTGGTGGTGGTTGCGGTGGCATCGTTACCATCCGTAGTAGTCGACGACGACGGCGAAAACACGCCGCCGTGGAACAGAAACGCAAGAATCTCCAGCGTGGGAACGACAACGCGGTCCGGCGGCACCGCGACCTTGCCCCCCACCGTCGTCGACGTCGTCGTCGTCGTTGGCGGCGGCATCCCTCCCGGGAGGTTCTTTAGCAGAGCCTGCCACACAGAGCGCTGGCGCAGACGCCGCCGCTGTTGCTGCTGCTGCTGCTGCTGTTTTCCTTCCTCGTCCACAGCTTGACCCGCCGCCGATCCTCCGGCGCCTACGTAGTCCACGAGGGCGGCGCGGCTCGCCACGACCAGCTCTTCGTTGCCCGTGTCGGCCGACGTCACGTAGCCGCGCATCAGCGCCGCCGTCCAGTCAGGCGGACGCGTTGCCGTTGCCGCTGCCGTTGCCGCCTGTGCCTTGTTGGCCACCCGCACCCGCTCGTCCTCGCACAGCTCCAGCAGCGCGCGAAAGTACGTCGTCGACGAGAACGTGAGCACCTGCAGGCGGCGCCCGGCGTCGCCGCCGATGGCCTGGATGAGCGTGGCCTGGGCCGCCACGCGCACGCGGTCGAGCTTCTCGGCGGCCAGGCGCAGCACGCGCAGGAAGAGGACACTTCCGACGGCGCGGGCGCCACTCGTGTCGCCGTGCTCCTGCTGCTGCTGCTGCTGCGCCCACAAAACCTGCGTTGCTTTCAGCGCGTACCAGCGAACGTGCGACCCAATGTCGCCCCGGGAGTCGACCGTGTAGTCGTCGAGGCCGGCCGCCAAGATCGAGCGGAAGCGGCTGCCGGGCGGTGGCCGCGGTGACGGTGACGGTGACGGTGACGGCAGCGAAGACCGCGCGGGTGCCGTGGCGGCCGGCGCGCGCTGCATCAGCACGGCGGGGCACTCGGCGAGCGCCTGGAGCAGGGCCATGCGCGTGTCGATGGAGCGGTCGGCTGCCCAGCGGTCGAGAATGGCACGGCAGATTGTGTCGTCGTCGTTGTCGTTGTCCCCGTCGTCCTTGGCCGTGTGAAGAGAGAATGCCTTGCTGATGGCAAACACGTAGCCCGTGCCGGCCGTGCCGGCGCCGCTGGCCCGTGCCTTGAAGGACACGGCCGCCGCCGGCTTGGGCTGGCAGACAATGGCGGCCCACGCCGAGATGAGGGCGTGGCGGCCTGGCGGCGGCAGCGGGGTGGACGCGGACGGGGACGCGGCGGCCGGCGCGAACGACGGTGTGAGCGAGACGAGCAGCACCACGGCGGCATCCGACGCGGCAGCGACGACTTCGACCTCCTGCCGGCTGAGCCATGTCGCCAGGCATGCCGCCACAGTGTCGGTGTACGACGTGACCGCGCTGCGGACAGCAGCAGACGCAGAAGAAGCAGCTGAAGCAGCAGCATCAAGAGCGCGAACGGTCTTTTGGAACCGCGTGGCCGGCAAGCGGCCGGCCTCGGCGAGAAGAGCGGGGCCGGATAGCAGCTGTTGTTGTTCGCCGCCGCCGCCGCCGCCGCCGCTGCTGCCGCTCAAGATAGACGCCTGGACAATGGGAAACGACGAGACGATGAGGCGGCTGGCCGCCTCGGCCAGAAGATCCGGCCGGCGGGCGGCCGTCAGCACTTTGCACTTTTGGAGGATCCCGTTCAGCCGGCCGAGGACGTTCAAGGCGAGGTCGGGCAGTGGCGGCCGTTGGGGTTGGGCTGGCCCCGCCAAGGCCGGGAAGACATCCAGCACGGCCGCCAGCGCCAGCAGGAACCCGTGGCGCTCCTCCACCTGGCGCGGCTGCAGAGACGCGAGGCAGCCGTCCAGCAGGGCCACCGTCTGGGCAAAGTAGTCAAGAGCAGCCGTCGTGCCGTCGCGGCCATTGGCAGCAGAAGCAGAGGCAGAGGCAGCGGCAGCGGCAGCGGCAGATTCCGCCATCTGCTGGGTAATGTGCCCAAAGGACAGGGCGGCGACGCGGCGCGCCGCGGCGTCCGCGGCGTCCGTCAGCCCGCGCCACCCCAGCAGGGCCTGCCGCAGCGCCGCACCGTACGGGGCGGGGGCGAGGGCGGTGGCGCGCTGGGCGACGTCGGTGACGGCGCGCGCCCGCAGCGCGACGCCGTGGTAGTCGACGGCCTGGACGAGCGGGATGCCGGCGCAGATGGTGTCCGGGTGGCGGCCGATCAGCTCCTGCAGGGCGGCGGAGCTGCCGCGGCGGATGTTGCCGGCGGGGTCGAGGGCGGCGGCGACGACCAGGTCGGTGGCCAGCAGCTGCAGGATGCCGAGCGGCAGCAGCTCGGCCGTGGTGTAGCGGCGTGCGAGCGCCCAGATGCCAAAGCAGGCGGCGTCGCGCACGTTGGTGCCCGTGGCGCTGCCGGACACGCTGCGGCGCTCAAAGGCGAGCCCCCGCTGCAGCGCGCGCACGATGGGCGGCAGCGCGTCCAGCGGCGGCGACCGGCGGTACAGCAGGTGGGCGAGCGTCAGCATGAGGCCGTGCCACTCGAGGGGGTCGACGGCGGTCAGGTCGAGGTCGCCCGAGGAGGACGTGAAGACGTTCCGGTTCAGGCCGTCGAGGACGGCGTCGCTGACCTGCGCGGCCATGTCGGGGTCGAGGCGCAGCGTGATGATGCTCAGGGCCTTGCTGGCGGCAAAGCGCACGGGCGTGTCGTTGTCGGCGAGACGGCCCAGCAGGTAGCCAATGGTCGTCTCGATCACGACGCCGCCGTCGTCGTCGTCGTCGCCCGCTTGGCCGGACGACTCGAGCTGGATGTACCGCACCGCCACGGCGCGTAGGGCCTTGATCATCATCTTGCGGGCGAGCGCCGACTGGCGGATCGTGGCGAGAATGCCGGTGCTGCTGCTGCTGTTGCTCTCGGGCCCGTCCGATGCATCGTCGGCCACGGCGTGGACGGCCGCAAACGTGGCCGCGAGGGCGTCGTCCATGTCGGAGGTGCCGGCGGCCGCCGACAGGATGCCGGCCAAAAAGGACAGCACGCCAATGTAGTAGTATGGCTGGTGGGCGGCGGCTCCGGGCGTGGCCGGCGTGGCCGTGCCGCCGAGCGACCGCAGCGCCCACTGGACCAGCGCCGCGCGGATCCCGAGCTCCTGCATGTCGCGCCGCGTGGCAACGCGCACGAGCAGCTTCTTGGCGGCGTCCCGCTCCTTGCCGGAGACGGCCAGGTAGTGGATGGCGAGGGGCACGACGCGGAGGGTGATGGACGGTATGGCGACCGTGGCGTCTCCCTGCCCGCCACCGCCCGGCCAAACAAACTCTGGCGCCGGCTGCTGCTGCTGCGGCTGCCCCTGCCCCCCGTCCTCTTGTTTCGTTTTCTCGTCATCGTTCTCCTCCTCGTCTACCTCCTCCTCCGGCGGCCGCGCCGTCGAGATGGTCGCCAGGTCAAAGGGCGCCAGCAGCAGCTGCGACAGCCACAGCAGCACAATGTAGCGCTCCTCCCAGGTCCAGCCGTCGGCACCGGCTCGGCTGCCGCCCTTTGCGTGCTCGAGCGCGCCCAGAAGCGGCTCGAGGTGCCGCGTCTCGACGGGCAGAAAGCCGACGACGACCTTTTCGCCGCGGACCTTGCAGATGGTGTAGAGGAGGCGGGCGACGGCGGCCTGGAGCGGCTGGAGCAGCGACGCCGTCTCGTGCGGCGCAGCAGCCGGTGCACCACCACCACCATCCCCCGACGAGGCTGCCGCAAGCGGTGCGACTGCCGCCGCCGCTGCTGCTGCCGCCGCCACACGTCGCCGCTGGATGCCGCCGTCGCGCCCGGCCTCGACCGAGCTGAGGAAGGCCGCCGCCAGCATGGGCAGCCAGCGGGCCAGGTAGGGGTCCAGCAGCTGGGGCAGCTCCTGGAAGGGCTCCAGCAGGCCGGCGATGCGGTCGGCGTCGCGGACACGGACGCGGGCGCGGACCTTGGGGGCGGTTGCTGGAGGAGGAGGAGGAGCAGCAGCAGCAGCAGCGGTAGCCGATGATGACGACGACTGTCCGCTCACGGCCTTGCCCCGGCGACCCTTGGTCGCCTTGTACAGAAACGGCTCGAGCGAGCGGTCGAAGTCGGTCAGCAGGTCATTGGAAATCTTCTGCAGCCGGATGTCGGCGTCGTCGTCGGCGTCCATAGCGAGATGGGGGGGGGGTTCACAACTGTATCTGTTGAGAAGGGGTGCAGAAAGACTGGTCGATCAGACAATGGCCTATTATGAGGCAGGTCCAAAAGCGTCTCAACAGGCTATCCCATGCATTTGCTGTATGGCTTTGGTTTGTTTACAGTCTTGGCTTATTAGGCATCCATGTGAGGAGGGGGTGGAGGGTGGCATCTCGACCAGCGGTTTTCAAAGCCACAAGTGCGTCACGTGACAATATACGCAGAGTACACGGCGCAGAGCAGACAAGAACGAGAACAAATCGCCAATTTCCGTTTTCCTGGAGTGTGTGCCGTCTCGGCGACTCTAACAGCAATGCAGAGATGAGAGGGAATACAAGAGAAAATACAAAAAAACAATGCTGTGGTATCACTAGGTATGAGGCGGTTGTCGGCCAGGTTGCCCTCGAACAAATCCAACGCCAAAAAGAAAAAAAGAAAGAAAGACAGAAAGAAAGACAGAAAGAAAGACAGAAAGAACAAAAGACAGAAGTGCAAACATCAGACAGAGTACCGTGCAGGTTCCCCCCCCTGGCCCCCTCATACTGCCGCAACAGCTGCCACGAGACAGTCCATGGCGGCGCCGTGCGTGGCGGCCGTGGGCGCGCCGCCGGCGGTCGGCGGGCCGGACCAGACGAGGCCCAGCTGGTTGGTGGCGGCGACGCGGTCGGTGGCCCAGATGGCGTCGGCGTTCTGCAGGATGTAGGTCCTGAAGGCGCGCGCGGTGGCGGCGTCGAGCGACGGCTCCTGCTGCAGGTAGTGCAGGTTGCGCAAAAAGACGCCCTTGAACGTGGGGCCGTCGCCGCCGCAGGTGCCGTTGCCGGCCTCGCAGGACTCGTGCAGGATGCCGCGCGTCGACAGCGCGGCGATGGCGGCGTTGGCGATGGCGGCGGCGGCGGGGATCAGCGTGGGGTCGGCCGCCTGGGCGCTCTGGGCGCTCTGGGCGCTCTGGGCGTGGTGCAGGGCGACGAGGGCGCCGAGCACGACGCCCTGGTTGTAGGACCAGACGGTCTGGCCGTTGTTGACGCAGGCGCCGTCGGCGCGGATGGTGAGGCCGTCGTTGATGGTGCCTGCGCGGTTGATGAGGCCGCTGCGGCGGAACCAGGCCCACTGGGCGGTGGCGGCGGCGGTGTAGTTGGCGCGCGCGGCGGCGTCGGGGCTGCGCAGGGCGAGCGCGGCGGCGACGGCGAGGAACAGCTCGTTGGCGATGGCGTTCTTGTAGGTGCGGTCCTTGCTCCACCAGATGCCACCGCCGCACGACGGCGGCGACGCGCCCGTCTGCATGTCGGCGAAGAGGGCCTCGGCCATGGCGAGGTACGGCGCGTGGCCGGTGACGTCGAACGCGCGCACCCAGGCGAGCGCCCACCAGCCCTCGTCGTCGTAAAAGGCGTTGACAAAGCCGGCGAAGCCCAGCCCGCGCTCGGCGAGGGCGGGGACGGGGTCGGGGTCAGCACCGAGAGTGCGGCGGCGGTCCAGCCGCACGTACGACGACGTCACGAGCCCGGAGACGGCGTCGACCGCCTTGGCGGCCGTCTGGGCGACCTGCTGGGCGTTGGCAAAGGTCGTGGCCATGGCGGCCGCGATGGTGCGCCGGTCGGCGGCGCCGGCACCGTCCAGCGCAAAGTCGCCCAGCGTCGTCAGCAGGTTGGCGCTGTTCCACCAGCCCGTCGAGGCCCACAGGCCGTCGGCGGCGTCGTACCACTGCTGCTGCAGCGTCGCGACGGCCGACGCCGTGTTGGCCGCGTACCGGGCGCGGTCGGCCGCCTGGGGCGCGAACGGCTTGGTCGACATGAAGACGAGCGCGCGCGCGGCCAGGCTGCCGATGTTGAGGACGACCATGGCGGCAAGGCGCGTCACGAGGACAGCGAGCCGGTAGGCGAGGACGGCTGGAGCAGAAGCAGCAGACGTGGGCAGAAGAGGTGCTGAGAAAGATGCCGAGAAAGCGGTCGCGACGCCAGCATCGGAAGGCGGTGCTGAACAGAAAAGACTGCCGGCAGAAGAAGGGCGGAGGGGTGGACAGAAGAGGGCGGGCACAGCCGTCGACAACAAGGCGAGCAGAAGGACGACGACGAGGGACAAAAGGACGAGCACGCGCAGAGCAGCAGCAGCAGCAGCAACAACAGGACGAGACCGGCGAGAAGCGAAGGAAAGCGAGGAGGGAGAAGGCGAAGGCGACAAGGACGAGGACGGCGAGGACGACGACGACGACGACAACGACGACGACGCCCACCGTCGCCAACGCCACGACCACGACCCCGGCGCATCATGGACAGGGGTTCGCCGTCCATGCGACGGCGGCGGCAGACCGCCCTGGTAGTCGCCCGTCCAAGGGGGCTTGGGCTGCGAGCGTTCCATGCTGCGCGGCCGCTGCGAGAGGAGGTTGAGCGAGCCGCAGGAGCTCGCAGACGCAACTCACAGCACAGCGCCACGCCGGTCTGTGTCTACGCCTTCCTGATACGGCGAAAGCACGGAGGAATAACACGGGGAGTGGGGGGGTGCGTGTGTGATAGAGTGATACGGAGCAGTGAAGAGGGTGCACAACGGGGGGAAGGGTGGGTGGGTTGGTGACTCGGAGGCTTTTTTTTTCTTGACGAGGCGTGCCGCGGTGGCGATTGGTCGGAGAGACAGGAGGAAAGGGCGCCAGGGGGGGGACCAGGAGGATGCCAGCAGTCTGTCGAGCCACGTCGTGTCCCCCTCGCTGTCTTTGTCTCCTCGCGTTTCTTTTTATTTTACTTTCTTTTTTGTGCTCCCCTGTTTTCCATGGGCCGTTGCTCTGCCGCAAATCTCCTTGCATTGACGCCGTAAGACGCAAGTCGATGCAGTGCGGCGAGGGATTGCAGAGCCATGCAGCTGCAGTCCGCGGCTGGGGTGGCTGGCGCTCCTCTTCCTGTTCCTCTTCCTGTTCCTCTTCCTTCTTTGCCTCTTTTTCTTTGTCTCTTCCTTCTTCCCGTTTGTTCTTAGTGGCCAGCGGCATGGGCTGGTCCGGGCGGTGTTTCAGGACGCAGGACCGCGGAGCCAGGCCAAGGGAACGAGTGGAAAGGCAGGCGGCAGGGCGGGAGGGGGGGGGAGGGGGAGTCCATCAGTGATTACAGAAGAAAAGACGAGCTTTACGTCTGCAGCTGCAGCCACGGCCACGGCCACGGCCACAGCCCAGGGTGGTCAGAGCACCACGCCGTGGCAAGACAACCGCCCATGGAGAGATCTGCCGGCCAGGGCTCGCCAGAGAGACGCGCTGCATGCATCCTCTTGTTTCTCGACACGTGGACGTCCCTGTTGACAACTGCGCCGCCGCAATCACTCGAGGGATGGCGGCATGGTCCGTCGTCCCCCTCGCTGTTCGTCCATGACGAGGACGCTTCCCGCGTCTGCCGTGTTCATGACCGTGCTCTTCTGGAGGGGGGGCAGAAAACAAGCGGAAAGGGGAACAAAGGTTTCCGTTCGAAACGGAGGACAAGCACGGCAGCTGTTGTGCACAAGAAAAAGAGGAAAAGAGGAAAAGAGAAAAGGAGAGAAAAGGGAGGCCGACGTTGACGTCGTCACTGCTCGCCGTTGTCATCAGTCAAGTCCGACCGTCGAAACTGCCACGCGACACAACACCAACAGGCAATACAAGAAGTGCTTGGACGTTGGCAAGAGAAGGGGGAAAAGACCAAAGGAATAGAAGAGCAAAGGGGGACGAGGGGGCATGTGCGCCCGCGAGGACGTTGAGACTGAGCTGTCACTTTTATGCTTCTTTTTATGCTTCTTTTCTCTGTCGAGATGAACATGCCCCCCCCTCCCTCCCTCCACTGGAAAGAAAAATGGTGAAACATTTCGTCGCCAGGCAATTCACCCCCCTCCCCCTGGGCCTCTTCTCTTTGGCTGATCTCAACATGAAACAAAATAACCCCGGGGGGGGGGGGAGGGCGGCTCTACTACTGGAGGGCACTCTTGAGGGCAACGAATCAGGACGAGTAGGAGGACGACGACGACGACGGTAGCCCGCATCTGCCGGCAGGTTGTCCAGCGCGTGAGGCTGTGTGGTAGAAATGCAGATTGCTGCGGCATCGAATCGCGTTGCGGTGCACTCCGGACACGAGAAGCACGTCTTCCCAGCTCCAAGGGGGTGTGCAAGGGTTTGTCTTTTTTTTTGGCTTTGGGGGGCTACAGAGTGAAAAGCATAGCTGGAAAAATACAAAGAGATCGAAAAAGAGTGTCGCCATGATGCCATGCTAGAACAGTTCTAGCAGGAGAAGAAGATAAAAGAAGGCTCGGGGTATCGGCGATGAAGGAAGCTGAAAAACAAACACACAAGAAAACAAGGAAACAAGGAAACAAGGAAATAAGGAAATCAAGGCAAAGCAGACAGTCAACATGTCGGCCTCCCACGACACGTCGTCCATCTACCACCATCGAGCACAAACGACGTCTTCTTTCGTCTTCTCCACGCCGCCCACACCGCCCCCGCCGCCCACGCCGCTCACGCCGCTCACGCCTCGGCCATCAGCTGCTCCCCCTCGTCCAGCAGGTCCGTCACCTTCTTGACGTCCCGCATCAGCCGCTCGCCCAGCCCCACCAGCAGCAGCTTCTCCGCGTTCGCCGGCAGGCCCAGGAACGTCGGCGGCTCGCGCTCCGGCAGCTTCTGGATCCACGCCATGCAGTCCGGCAGCGACGTGCCCGCCGGCACCACCAGGCCCGCCGCCTTGGACTCCGCGTCCTCCTCCACCAGCCGGTGGCCAATGTCGTAGGCCGCCGGCGTCAGGATCCCCGCCACCAGCTCGCCCAGCCGCCGGAAGTCGCCCTCGTCGTCAATCTTGCCGCCGTACGTCTCCGTCACCAGGTACCGGATCATGTCCCAGGGGATGTTCTGCGGCGCAATGTTGGACCGGTTGCCGGCGACCGCCTCCATCCAGACATCGACAACGAACGCAGAGCATTCATACTAGATATTGTTAGCAGTAGAAAAGGGGGTTATGCGAGAAGGAGACCACCACAATACGTACGTCGCTGTCGTTAAACTCCCAGAAGCCCTTCCAGCCCAGGTTGGGCGCGTAGCGCAGGCGCTCCTGCACAACGGCGTGCAAAAACGACAGCAGCAGGTACAGCCGCGTGCGCTCCACCGGCGGCCGCGTCGACCGCGTCGCCAGCGACGACAGCGAGTCCTTCATGTTGGCGCGCACGCCCGCCGGCTGCTCGTACATGAGCACGCGCGACGCGCGCAGCAGGTTGACGGGGATCTTGGGGCTCGACTCCATCGACAAAAACAGCCGGAAGTCCGCGTGCGGGTTGAGCGAGTCCATGCGCTTCTCCAGCGACTGCAGCCACGTCGGCGCCAGGTGCACATTCTTGACCAGCACCCACGACCCCATCTGCGCCGCGTTGCTGACCGCCTTGTCCGCGCTCGCCAGCCCCTCCGCCGACCCCATCGCAATGTTCGTGCACCGCACCCCCATCCGCTCCACCAGGTTGTCCACCTTGTACGACGCGTCGAAGCCGGGGCTCGACACCAGCGCAATCGGCCGCGTCGCCGACCCCGCCTGCGTCACCGTGCCGCCCAGGTCCTCCACAATGTCAAAGAGGTCGCCGCCAAACACGAGCGCCACGAACCGCTCCACCGCCGGCACAAACCGGTCGAGCCGGAACAGCTTGACCATGACGAGCGACAGCAGCGCCCGGTTGTACGCCGCACTGCTCGCCGTCTCCGCAGCGCTCGCGCTCGCGGCGCTCGCAGGCAGCACTGCCGGTGCTGCGCCAGGTTCGTTATTGTCGTCGCCGTCGAGGACCGTCGCCGGCACGTAGTTTTCGGCCAGCTCCTCGCCCAGGAACTGCGCCCACTCCGCGCCCGTCACGTCGTCAATCCGCCCCTTGAGCACGGGCAGGCGGCGCGCGAGCGTCATCGCCTCGTCGCGCCCGTCACGCCCACCGCTGCCGCCCATGCTGACGTCCCGGCCCTGCACGCGCTCGTCGAGCAGCACGTCAATCAGGCCCTTGTCCATCTTGTACGGGGACGCCTGCACCAGCAGCATGGCCAGCGCAATGCGGTCCTTCTGCAGCACGCCCAGCGCCGTGCGCTTGAACGTCGTCGTAAACAGGTCGCGCACGATAATGTCGCGCCGCACGTTGTAGTTGGTCTCGCCCGCCAGGTGCGCGTTGCCGTGCAGCACCGAGTGGAAAATGTCCAAAAAGTACTGCAGGGAGAACTGGTAAAAGTGGTTGAGGTAGTGCAGCTGCTCCAGCACCGCAAACACCGCGCTGCAGGCGCGCGCGATCATCGCGTACTGCAGCGTGATCTGCTCGACCTCCGCCATCACGCCCACCGTGCTGCTCATCTTGGCCGAGATCTCCGCCGCCTCCGTCTTGAGCGTCTCCAGCGTCTCGATCACATTGTCGTCGTCCAGGATGTTGCCGCGGGACTCGTTGAGCGCCTGCAGCAGCCGCTTCTCCAGCTGCCGCAGGTGCACCTTGAACTCGCCCTGCAGCTTGATCAGGTTCGAGCGCCGCTCGTCCACGTCGGGCCGCTCCGACTTGAGCACTTCGTTGAGCGACTGCGTCTGCAGGCTGCTCTGCGTCACCGTGAAATTGACAAACGTCGTACGGCTGCAGATGTCCGGCGCAAACGTCGCCGAGGGGTCGCGCGTCGACAGGTACAGCTTGAATGCCGGTGAAAAGTCAATCTGCTGCTTGCCCAGCTGGATCAGCACACGGCCGCCCGTCTTCTGGTACTCCTTGTTGAGCACGTGGTTGAGCAGCGGGTCTAGGTGCTCGGCGTCCTGGATCAGAATCGGGTTGCCGAACCGCAGCGAGCTCTCCAGCTGCTTCGCAAACGAGTCGTCCAAGAAGCTCGTCACCGTCAGGCGCCGGTCCTTGCACTCGCGCTGCAAGAACTCGGTGACACGGCCCGACGGGTCGATGATCAGTGGGTACCGGTTGAAGCGCTTGAGGATGATGGCGTTCTCCGTGCACAGGTCGTCCACCGGCAGCATGTTCTCCTGCCAGCCCAGGCGCTCGTCCGCCGTCGACAGGTACTCGGTGACGGGGTTGTGCTGCTTGGTCTGGATGCCCGACAGCTGCAGCTGGTGCAGCCAGTCGTCCATCATGGACTTGCGGAAGGTCTGGTCGTACAGGCCGCTGTAGGCAAGGAACGCGGCCGCGACCAGGACGTCGCCCACCAGCGTGCCAATCTGCGTCTCAAACGACCGGCTGCCCTCCTCCCAGCGCACGCGCTCCGACGACAGGCTGTCGAGCAGCCGCACGCTGCGGTCCACCTTGAACTGCACGCGCGCCATCTCCGTCTTGATGGCCTGCGTCTCGCTGATGAGCGCGGCATACTCCGTCTTGTACGTGGCGATGCTGGTCTCGAGCGTCTCGATCGTGTTCTCCACCGCCTTGGCCTGCGCCTTGGTCTGCAGGGCCTGCTCCTCCAGCTGCGTCACCTCGTCGCGCAGAGGCCCGACGCGGTCCAGGATCTCGGCATAGTTGACCTGCGCCTCCACCCACTGCACCAGGGGACCGCAGGCTTTGCTGGCGCGGTTGACCTTCTCAAACGTGAACTCGGGGTTGGACAAGAACTCGTTGCGCATCTTGAGCCGGAGCACCTTGGTCATCATCTTCTCGTTGTTGAAGTTGATGATGCTGGCAATGAAGTCGTCGCGGCGCACCACCGCCTGGATGCCCCTCCAGTCGCCCACCACCTTGTGGCCCAGCAGAGCACACACGGAGTCTAGCGCCAGGCGCACGCCCTGGGGCGGGGACGCCATGGACCGCACTTCGGTGAGCTGCTGCCGCTTGATGTTGCTGACGCTGGCTTTGGCCTCCTCGACGGCGGGCTCCGCGCGTGCGAGGTCCTCCAGCACAATCTTCTTGCGCGAGGCGACCTCGGCCTCCTGGATCTCGAGCGCCGCCTGGATCTCGAGCGACGTGTTCTTGCGCTGCTCAGCCTCGCGCTGGTCGGCCACCATGCGCTGCAGCTTCTCGTTGGCCTCGGCGTCCTTGTGCTCGAGCTGCGCCTTCTTCTCGGCCAGGCTGACCCGCAGGTCGCGCACCTTGTCGACGGTGTCGCGCAGCTTCTCCAGCCCCACGTTCAGATGCCGCTGCTGCTCTTCCAGATCCTCGCGCTTCTCGTTGTAGAGCTTGACATACTGGGCCACAAAGTCGAGGAAGTGGCGCGGCGTGAGGAACGTGATCTTGCCCTGCTGCTTGTTCAGCTTGGCGTTGAACCGCTGCAGCGAGTAGTGGATGTAGACCATGGCGTTGACGACCGCCGCGCGGTGCGACGCGGGCAGCGCAAGACCACGGTAGGCGACAGGGATCGTGTCGGGCGCCTCAAAGTTGGGCCGGTCGAGGTCGACCGACTGCGTCAGCTCGTGTCCCACCTGGTACAGCGCCTGGTCGGACCAGTCACCGAACCAGTTGAGCACGCAGCGGTTGAAGAGCGCTGGACTCGTCGCCGCCTTGGACGACAGGCCGTCTTCGGGCGGGTTCATCGTGAAGACGACGTGCAGGTTCTTGACGATCTGGCTCGTGAACCACTTGTACAGCTCCTCCTGCGAGTCCAGGTGCAGGCCCTGGCGCTGGGCGCCCTCCTTGCAGGCCGTCATGAGCGCCGCGAGCTCGTCGCCCTCGAAGAGACCGGGCACCTCGGCATTGGCCAGCAGCGTGTTCATGCGCTCGAGGAACCCGGAGTCGAGCACGTTCGACTCGTCCATGATGAAGCAGATCTTCTCGCCCTTGCAGCCGCTGCGGCGCAGCACTTCGCGCAGGTCCTCGTCAAAGTCCTCGGACGAGTACTTGCCGTGAACCTTGATCTGGAACACCTTCAGGCCGTTCATCCAGGCCACGAAGCGCGACAGCGTCGTCTTGCCGCTGCCGCTGACGCCAATGAGAATCAGGTGGCCCTGCGGCTGGCGGAACACGCGGTCGATGCGCAGCACGTGCTCCAGCACGTCGTTGAACAGGATCAGCGGCACGTCGACCTCTTCTTCGCAGAACGTTCGGAGGCGGGCCTTGACAAAGTCGCGCAGCTGCTCGCGGTCCACGGGCACGTAGTTCTTGGACAGCCAGTTGGAGAACAGGATGGGCCCCCCGAGGGCCTTTTCTTCGTCAATGTTGGGGAACAGCTCGAGCGCAATGCGGCGCACCGCCTCGTCCGTCCAGCGCCGCTCGTCCTCCGCCACCAGACGGTCCTGGAACAGGCGCAGGGCCTCGTGCGCCCAGATGCGGATCAGGCCCTCCACGGAGAGCGTCTCGAGCGGGCGGATCGCCTCGTACACGCCGCGCACCCAGCGCGTCAGCTCCCGGGGGCTGTAGACGTAGTGCGGCTGGATCTGCGGCGTGAAGCGGCGCTGCGACTCCAGGTAGAACCTGACCATCGCCTGGGTCAGGGGCTCGGCATAGCCACGCAGCGAGGGGATGATCTTGAGCACGGCCGCGTTGAACGTGCCGTAGATCTGGTGCAGCGACTGCTCGCCGGGGTAGTCGACCATGATCAGGGGTGCGTGCCGCAGGAAGCGCGCGCCCAGCGGCGTGCGGCCGGCGTCGGTCGGCGGGTTGCAGGCGCCGACAAACTGGATCCGGTCGAGCGTGACCCAGGACTTGTCCGAGGTGCGCCAGAAACCGTTGTGCTCGACGAGCTGGCGCAAGAAGGAGATGGCGCGCTGCGTGCCGTACTTGTCCGGCGCGGGCAGGTTGATTTCGTCGCAGAAGACGACGAGCCAGCGGCCGATCTGCGTGGGCGACAGCATGACGCCGTTGAGCGTCTTCTTGTACTCGCAGTACTGCTCGAAGCTCTTGATCAGCAGGTCGGGCGTCGTGGCGCTCGAGAAGTTGAGCCCGACCACCTCCATGTTGGGCAGCTTGCGCAGCGCGCTGAAGAGCGTCATGGTCTTGCCGGAACCCGGCGGGCCGCAGAGCAGCAGCGGCTTGTGCTCGGCGAGCCACGAGTACAGCACGTCTTCGTGGCGCACCGTGTCGAGCGTCGGGATGACGACGTCCGTCTGCGTCACCGAGTGCGTGTTGACCTCGATCGACGGCACCTGGTTCTGCCAGGGGGTCCACTCAGCGCGCGGCAGAGACACGTCGAAATCAATGAGCGACGAGCCGCCGCTGCCGCCGCCGCTGCCGCCGTCCAGGGGCGGGGAGCCAAAACTGGCCAGGCCCACAATGGCGTCGCCAAATGCCTTGCGGTCGTCGAGCGGGCAGTCGCCGGTCAGCGCCCAGACGAGGGCGAGCAGCAGCTTCTTGGAGACGTAGGCCTCGACCTGGTCGGGGTCGAGCGCAAAGTCGGTGTGCTGTGCGTTGTACTCGATGACGTTGCGGACGGCCTTGTTGAGGAGGGAAAAGAGCGTCGTCAGCACGCGCGCCGTCGTGAACTCCATAATGTGGCGGTAGTCGCGGCCGGCGGCGAGGCGCAGGGCCTGCAGGATGAAGTCGTCGCCGGTGAGGTATGCCTGGAGCAGCTCGGCCGCCTGGGCCTGGACGGCCAGCGCCTTGGCCGCGCTCTGGCCGGTGGCGACGGCGTCCTCGTCTAAGTCCTCAAAGGCGACCGTCGCCAGCGTGCTCAGGTAGTTGGCCACCATCATGCTCGGCGTGACGGTGTCCTCGCTGAACCAGACCATGCCGCAGCGGGAGACGGTGGCCAGCGTCGCATACTTGAGGTTCTCGACCTCGAACATGATGCGCACGTTGGGCGGCAGGTTGAGGCGCTCGCCGTTGGGCAGCGTCAGCAGCTTGTTGTCGTCGAGGACGCTGTTCAGGTTCTCCACCCACTCGGGGTCGACGTCGCCGTCGAAGACGATCCAGTGGCGCTTGGTGTCCTCGCCGCGCAGGTTGTCGACGATCTTGCGCAGGATGCTCGTAAACAGGCCGTCCGTCCACTCGCGCGTCGTCGGGTCCAGGTTGCCGTAGAGCGCCTCCTTGGACATGACCTTGGAGTCGATGACGTGGGACACGCCCTCGGTCTTCTCGACCTGCTGCAGCGCGTCGAGCAGCAGCCGCCAGGCGGCCGATTTGCCCGAGCCGGAGCTGCCCACCATCATGACACCGTGGTGGATGCCCTGGATCTGATAGAGCTGCAGCACTTTGGTCAGCCAGGTCTCGTTGACGACGAGGTGGCGCTCGTCGGCGAGGCGGCGAATGGCGGCCTCGAGGGCCTCGAGGTTGGCCGGCACATAGCGCACGCCCGGGAAGCAGGCGCCCTCGATGCCGGCCAGGATCTCGACATCGGACTTGATGAGCTTGGGTGCGATGGTTTCGCGAATGCTCTGGACGATGATCTCCGGCTCAACGACGTCTTCGTCGGCGAGGATGTGCGAGGAAGAGGCATCGTTGCTGCTTCTGCCGCTGCCGCTGCCGCCGCCTCGGATAAGACGCGCCCGCTTCAGGCCGCCGGAGCTGACGAGGACGCTCTTGAGCGCGCGCAGGCCAAAGTCGTAGTGCGCCTGCTTGGACAGCCCGGCGGCGCACTGGTCGAAGAAGGGGACCGTCTGCTTGGAGAGCGTCTTGGCCTGGCTGAAGCCCTGCGAGTACAGCATGACCTCGGCGATCAGCTCCTTGTCGGGCTTGGACATGGCGACGCTGCGGAACAGCTTCTTGAGGTTGTCCGGCAGGTTGGAGCGGCCCGCGTAGCCCGGGTTCATGGTGATGAAGATGCCCGTGTTGGCGTTGACGCGCAGCTGGCGGCCGACCAGCTCGATCTGCGCCTTGTCGTCCTCGGCGCCCTGCTTGAGGCCCAGCTGGATGTTCTGGATCTGCTGCGACACGGCCGACAGGATGCGCTCCTCGAGACGGTTGAACTCGTCGAAGCAGCCCCAGGCGCCGACCTGGCAGATGCCCAGGAAGATGCGGCCCATGGCCTGGAAGTCAAAGGTGTCGTCGCAGCAGAAGACGAGCGTGAAGCGGCCCAGCTCGATGCCGAGCGCCTTGACGGACTCCGTCTTGCCCGTGCCGGCGGGGCCGTACGGGGAGCCGCCCAGGCGCTGGCACAGCGCCTGCGTGAGCGTCAGGAAGCAGCGGTCCGTCAGCGGGGTGCGCACGAGGCGGTCGGGCACGCCGAGGTACTCGAAGCCGTACTGCAGCGAGGCGTTGGCCATCTTGATGGCGAGGCGCTGCTGGGGGTCCGCCGCGGCGCCGTCGTAGACGTAGCGCATCTGCAGCAGCCACAGGTAGTGCGTCGGCGCGTCGGCGTTGAGCTGGATGAGCTTCTCGATAATGTCGCGCTGGTGCACGCACTCGGTGATGAGCTGCTCGCACTTCTTGCGCAGCAGGATGTGCAGGTCGCCCAGGACGGTGGCGGCGAGGAGGCGCAGCACCTGGACCTCGCGGTCAAACAGGTCCCGCAGGCGCCCGCCGCCGCCGGCGGCAAGCGCCTGGTCGACGGCCGTGGTCCAGACCACCTGCGTTGCCAGCACGACGATCTGGCTGGGGAACGCCTCCATAAAGTCGTTGAGGGCGGCCTTGTCGATGCCCGCGTCGGCGGCGAAGATGGGCGTGTAGGCGGCGACGGCCTCGGCCAGCAGCTCGGCCAGGGTCGCCTTCATGCCGGACTCCAGCAGGGCCAGCCAGTCGTTGATGCGCGGCGTCTTGATGAGGGAGACGTCGCGCTTGAGGCGCACGACCTCGCCCTCCTTGGAGGTGAAGCCGGTGATGGTGGACTCGTCGTCCATGGTGAGGCCGGAGAGGCCGGCAAACATCTTCTTGAAGTGCTTGGCGATGCGCATGGAGTCGTTGCTGTTGCCGATCATCTCGAGCAGGTCCTCGTCGCCGACAAAGTAGAAGCGCGGGAAGGAGACGCGCTCCTTCTCGAGGTACTCGCCGAGGGCCTTTTGGATCTTGTTGAGCAGCTCGGCGAGGCGCTCGAGCGACTTCTGGACGTTGGGGATGTTGAGGACGTCGAGGACGTAGGGCTGCTTGTAGACCTTTTTCATGACGGCGGAGAACTCGCTGTTGATGTTCTGGAAGCGCGACGACTCGATGGGCAGCAGGTGCTTGATGTCGGCGTTGCCGGTGAAGACGCCCTCGAGGTAGACCCACTGGCGCTGGACGTCGATCCAGACGTCGAAGAGGACGTGCACGCGGTTCAGCTTGTCCTCCCAGGCGGACGCCTCCTCCTCGAACTCCTTGTAGTAGGGCGAGTGCTTCATGGCCTGCAGCGAGTTGAGGTTCTCGCTGCACTTGGCAAAGAGGTCGTCCCAGCCGCGGATCAGGCGGCACTTGTTCTGGTAGTTGACCAGCTCCAGGTTGTAGCTCGTCCAGGTCTCGCGCACCTGCTTCAAAAACTCCTCGAGCGCCATCTCGCCCTGCGCCTGCGCGATGATGTCCTTGATGACGACCTCGGAGGCCACGAGGTTGAGGTCCCACACGTCGCCCAGGGTCATGGACACGGGCGAGTAGCGCTTGCCGGGCTTGATCTGCTTGTAGATCTTGGTCCAGTGGCGGTCGCGCACGGCCTCCGACTTGAGGTCGCCCAGCAGCGGGTTGACGCGCACGTAGGTGCGCAGGATGGTCTGGATGTGCTCAAAGGCGGCGTACTGGCGCATGCGGCTGGGCATGTCGCGCGTCATCTTGATCAGGCCGTCCATGGCGGCGCGCACCTTGCGCGGCTGCACGCTGTTCCACAGCATCTCGCGCTGCTCGTTGAGGCTCTTCCAGATGAGCGAGAGCGACGCCCACACGGACTTGAAGTCGTGCACCTCCTCGAGGATGCCGGCCAGCGACGTCTCCGGCGTCGACGGCAGGTCGAGCGCCTCCTTGGCCTTGGCCACCATGGCGGCCTCGTCCTGCAGGCCGGTGATGCGGCTCTCAAAGGCGGCGAGCGTCGCCGTCGCGACGTCGGGCGCAATGGTGCCCGACACGGGCTTCTCCTCGTTCCACTGGACGGCGACCTCGGCAATCTTGTCCACGACGATCCGGTCTTCGGCGATGATCTTGGCGCGCAGCGCGTCGGTCTGGTCCTGCACGATCTTGGCCTTGCGGCTCAGCAGCTCGGTGAGCGAGTTCCACTCGTGGTCGACCTGCTGGGCGTGCAGCCAGTCGTTGGGGAACTGGTAGCGCTGGCGCACCAGCGTCGACTCGCCCTGGCGGAAGGTCTCGATCTCGGGCGCCCACAGCTTGACGTGGCGCTTGCAGGCCTGCACGATGGTGATGAACTGCACGGCGTGGGCGGTCGAGTTGACCTCGAGGCTCAGCGTCTCCAGGTCGGTGCGCGCCTTCTCGATCTCGGCATAGACCTCGCGCATGCGGCTGCCGAGGCGGCCGGCGAACTTGAGCAGGATGTCGTGCTGCCACTGGTCGTACTTGGCATTGACCTTGGTCTGCACCTGGTCGTAGTCGATGGTGATGGGGCCAAAGGAGCGGCTGACCTCGGTGGTGTCAAAGGTCTGGCGCGTCTTGCGAATCTCCTGCAGCAGCTGCAGCCAGCGCGCCAGGCGGTCGCCCAGCAGGTCGTAGACCTTCTCCGACTGCAGGTCCCACAGCGACTGGAAGCGCAGCCACTCGTCGACGTAGGCGCTGATCGCCTGCACCTTGGTCTCGATGGACGTCTGCACGCGCACCAGCATCGGCGTGCAGTCGGCCGGCAGGTCGTTGAAGCGGGCGTCCTCGACCACGGTGGTGCCCAGGCGCATTTCGTAGCTGGTGGCCTTGATCTTGCGCAGGTTGCAGACGACGCCGAGCCAGTCCTGGAGATGCAGATACCAGCTCGCGCGCGCAAACTCCAGCGGCGGGTCGAGGTAGATGAGCTGGTTGCGCATGGTGATCTCGTGCACGAGCTGCTTCATGGTGGGGGTGTCGTTTGTCGCGGTCGCAGAGTCTGGGTCGGCATGGGCCTTCCGACGATCCGAGGAGGTGTTGCCAGAGGCGCCGCCGGCGCCGCCGAGGTTGATGGCTCCAAAGGCCGACTTGCTCGTCTTGGCACCGCCGCTGCCGCCGTCGGCCGCCGAGAAGTCGTCCTCGAAGGCGGCCGTCCATGCCTGGATGGCCCGCTGAAGGCGGGTCAGGAGCGTCGCCTTGATCTGGCGGTTCATGCCCTCGACCCAGAAGGCCAGGTTCGCGTACTGCTGCAGGTTGAGCTGGTCGACGGCCTCCTGGATGGCGCGCAGGCGCAGCTCAAACGCAGAGGCCTCGTAGGGGCAGGTGGCGAGCTCGCGCATGGACTTTTGGATGGTCGCGTGGTAGGTGGCCAGCGTGGCGGTCTTGGTCTGCAGCAGCGATACGGCGGCAGCGATCTCGCGGACGAAGTGGACGTGCCGGCTCTCGCCGCTCTTGAGGCGGTCCATGGAGCCGCCGCCGACGATGCCGCCCATGCCGGTGCTGCCGCCGATGCTGCCGTTGGACATGTGCGACGTGATGCCCCGCAGGTGCACCTCGTAGCTGCTGACAAAGGACTCCCAGCGCAGCGGCACGCCCTTGGCGACCAGGGCGTAGACGTCGTTGCGGTGGCCGTTGAGCAGCATGGACACCTCGGGCATCTCGTTGATGGTGCGCAGGGTCTGGGCGAAGGTGCGGACGCTCTCCATGAGGCTGACGGCGTAGGGGTAGACGCGCTTGGCGTCCTTGGCAACGCTGTTGACGGCATGGGGCACGGAGAAGTTGAGCCAGTTGAGGTTGCGGGTCTCCTTGAAGAGCGCGATGACCTGGGGGTCGAAGTTGACGCCGAGCTCCAGCGTGTTGCCGGCGGAGCGGACGCGCTTGATGCCGAAGAGGCGGCCGGCAATGGACACCTCGCGGCGCATGGTGTCGCGCGCCCAGGCTTCAAAGATCGGGGCGGTCTTGAGCTTGTTGCGGAACTGCTTGCTCTCGTCCTGCAGCTTCTGGCCCTCGGCGTGCAGGGCCCAGTCGGCGCCCAGGACGTCCTCGACCTTTTTCATGTAGTTGTCCAGCTGGCGCTCGATCTGGCGCGCCCAGATAATGGCGCCGGAGACGGGGGGCAGGTCGTGCAGCGTGGCCATGGCGTGGGCCTCGGAGTGGCCGTACTGCTGCTTGAAGCGCTCGTGCAGGGCGGTGATGGCCTGCTTGACATTGTCGATCAGCTGCGTCTGGTACTCGGCAATGGCGCCGCGGATCTTGGGCCGCACAAAGAGGGCGTTGAACTTGGAGAAGACGCGGAACATCTCGTTGGCGTTCTTCGCGGTGGCCAGGCGGTCGCGCAGGCGGGCAATGATGGAGTTCTCGACGCGCGCCGTCCGCTCGTTGTACGTGTTCTCGGCGCGGGCCCATTTCGCCGTGCCCTCCGGCGTCACGTCCAGCAGGTCCACGTTGCGCAGCGCTTCCCAGGCCTGCTTGACTTCCTCGACGGCGTCCACGTCGCCCGTGTCCTCGAACCCGTTTGAAAGAAATCCGCCGCCGCCGCCACCGCCGCTGCCGCCGCCGCCGCCGGCTGCTGCTGTCCCGCTGCCATTGGCGGCGCCGGATGATGCGCTGCCATCCGCACCGCCGTCGGATGCGCCGGCGTTGGACGACGACGACTGCGTGCCGAGCACAGTCACGATTGTGCGCTGCAGCTGCTCGTGGTTCTCGCGGAAGTTCTGGATGTACTTGAGGCGGGCCTGGAGCTGGGCATGGCGCGGGTTGATCTTGATGGGGATGAACTTGTCGTTGCGGCGGCGGGTGACTTCACGAGCAGCGTTAGTGAACTCCTTGACGTTGTCGTCCCATGCGCGGAAGACCTTGTTGGTGGCGATCATGATGCGGTCGAACTCGGCGTAGTCGAGGTCGACCAGCTCGGTGCCCGGGAGCAGACGGTGCATGGCGTCGTCGAGGTCGCCTGAGATGGAGTCGACGAGGGTGAGGGCGCGGCGGATGGGGTAGGGGCAGATGCGCAGCTTCTTGTTGAGGTGGCCAAAGATCTGCACGATGGAGTCCTCGACCTTGGCGAGGGTGGTGGCGGACAGGAGCTCGTCGAGCGGGAAGTCGCGCATCAGCTGGTTGTACTTTTGCACGCGCTCCATGGCCTCCTTGAGGCCGGTGTCGGCGACGAAGCTGACGGTGGCCTGGAAGCGCTTGGCGTGCTTGAGGATGTCGAGGGTGAGGGAGACGCCGTCGCCGCGCAGCTGGGCCTCGATGCGCTCGAGGGCGGACTCCATGGAGAGCCAGTAGTTGATCTCCTGGTTGGCGGTGCCGGTGGTGGGGTCCTGGGTCATCTTGGTGATGACCTGGATGGACTTGATCCACGTGTTGACGGTGGCCTGCAGGCTGTTGAGCAGCGTGGTGTCCTGGATGACGCCCTGGGGCAGCTGGTCGAAGTAGGGGCGCATGCCGCGCGCGGCGGCCTCGTCGAGGGCGGTCTGCACGATGGGCGGGAAGGGCAGCACAACCTCGGGGATCTCGACGTTCTGCTGCAGATGGGCCAAGCTGAGCTCGAGCTCCGTCCAGCGCTTCTTGGTCACGGGCACGCCGGTCTTGGCCTCGAGGTCGGCGCGCACGCGGCTGGTGCTCCCGCTGCCGGTGCCGTTAGCCGCGGCGGCGGCGTTGACAGCTGGCTTTGTGCTGGCGTCAAAGTAGGGCGCGAGGCCGTTGTGCAGGTACATCTGCAGGATCTCAAAGGGCGAGGTCGAGAGGCCCTGCTCGCCGGCCGTGGCGGTCAGGTAGGCCGGGCCGGGCAGGTTCAGCATCTGGACCTGGGACGTGATGGGGACATTGGGGTCGAGCGGCTGCGGGCGCTTCAGGAGGATGAGGAAGGCGACGGTGGTTGTTGAGGCGGACAGGTCGGCGGCCATGGAAAAGACGTGCAGCGGAGCAGAGGGCTGCCCCGAGGCGTCGCCGTTCTCGTCGCCGCCGCCTAATCGGCCTAGTGCGCCTGCGCCTGCGCCTGCACCTGCACCTGCACCTGCACCGGTGCCGTTACCTGCTACCGCTGCTGCTGCCGCTGCCGCTGCTGCGGGGACGAGGTCCTTTTGTATGTAGAGCGAGACGACTTGTGGTTCATGGGCGAAGCGGGAGCATTTCTGCACGGTATCGGCATATCGGGACTTGGACAGCAGGCTGCCAGGGGCTTCGAGCTCAGCACGGGTGGCACCGAGGGCGGCTTCGAGGACGGCGGCAAGGTGGTCGACAACGCGTGCCGGATCGATGTAGGAGGACGGCGCGGCCCCGGCGCCCGCTGCAGGAGCGCCCACGCCGCCGGGCGCGGACGGAGAGGTCGGGCCGCCGACCGCCGAGCCGATGCCGTTGGGCACGACCGGCGGAGGCATGACCATCTCCATGGTCGCGGTCGGTGGGAGGAGGGAGGGGAGGGGGGAGGAGGGAAGAGAGATATCGGTTTTGGTTGATTTCGGGGTGCCGCGGGCGTTTTCTAGGTCTTCATCGGGGGTGAAGTCTGCGAAGACGAAGCACGAAGGAAAGGGGGTGTGGAGGGCGTTGGGAGGAGGGCGAGCTTCAGCTGCTTTTCGAGGGTATCAAGACGTTCGTCAACAGGGATGATGAGGAACAGGGAGAGGGAGAGGGAAAGGGGGTTCGTGTGTGATTACAAGGTGTAGCGAGAAGGAATAGACAAAGGAGGGGAGAGAAAAGGCAAGGCGGTTGAAAGGCTGGTGCACGATGCAAACAAACGAGGCGTCGAACAAGAAAGATGAAGAAGAAAGATGAAGAAGAAGAAGAGGAAGAGGAAGAAGAAAACGACGAAGAAAAAAGAAAAGAATCGCGTTCTAACGTCGACGGGGAATCTCGATTGGATGGCGAGGCGTGTCGTGCCGTGGAGTGCGCTGGCCGCTTTGCAGAGGGAAGCGGAGAGTGGCAGAAACGACGAAGAAAGGAAGAAGAAGAAGCAGAAGCTGAAGCAGATCGAGGGTGAAGGCCGACGTCTGTGCTGCGGATGGACAAGGAGGGCCAGGCCGTACAGACAAGGTCGCCAGCGGACGCTTTTCCCAGGGCAATTTCGGATTCGTGGAGTCGTCGCTCTCTCGCCTGGGCCGAAAAGGGGAGCGACACGGGGACACACGCTGCGGCGACGAGGAAGGAACGCGACGCCAGACGGGCAGTTGCGAGCCACCAACGCCAGACGGCGCAAGGCAGGCACGTACGGCACCCCTCCCCCTGTAAGATACATATATGCGTGTCAGGCAGGGGGGGGTCCAGTAATTATTACGAGTGCTCCGTACTGCGCCGTGGGAAAGCAGGCAAAAAGGGGTGCCTGTTCCACAGCGACGTTGGAGGGGGCGACCCCAAACCCGAGGGCGCTCGGTGTGGGGCACGCGTCTGTTGATTGGTGTCGCGTCTTGGAGTATTCCGCAGCGATACTTGATGCTCTGCTTGTATATCTTAATACTAATAGTACATAAAGGCAGCAAGAAGCATCGCTGCCGCTGCACGTGACGAACAGCGTCCAAACGCGCAAACGCATGCGGCGTATTCCCCCGCGCTGTCTCGAATTCTGCAAAATAAAAAAAGAAAGACAGACCTCTGGCAGACTCGCAAGTCCACCAAGCAAGCACCGTGACCTCCCAGTGCCTACGGCGTACAACGCTGCAACCTATCCTGCTACTCCGTACTCGTCCGCTCTTTTTGCGTTCACACCCCCCCCCCTGCGTAGAACGCGCTAGCCCCCAGCTCTGCCTAGCGTCCTCTCCTGTCCTGCCCTGGGCGGCGTGACCCGCGCGATGTGCCGTTGGCTCTTTCCCACTCAGCGAGGGGGGGGGGGGATTTGGAGAAACATTTTTGGTGGTCCGCAGGGGACGTTTTCGAGTATCGAACAAGTAAATTATGGGGCGCAAATCGCTCTGTAGGATTTACATAGGATACGTTTTGGCACCATCGCTGCCGATCAGGGGGTGTGCACAAAAGGGAGTGCACAAAAGAAGCGCTCTGCTGTTGTGTTAGCTGCACAACACCAATCAGATATCAGAGAGGCTTTGTTGACAACAAACGCATGCTGCAAGGAACAAAAGCCATTGTCCAAAAACAGCCGTGCCATGAAAATCGGCAAGAAGCTGTGAAAGGCAAGGACCAAAGATTGAACAATAGTAATAACAATAAGAATAAGCCTGGCGAAAGACACAAACCAAGCACCGAGCGTTCGGGCCGCACTGACGCTGCGTTGATGGGGTGGCATCGGACGAGCAGCCAGAGCAATGGACGGCGCGCCAGGCATCGTATGACGTACACCATAGGAACTACAAACGGTCGGCTGCGACAGATCGAATGGCCCGGCAGGCAGGACATGTGGCCGGAGATGGAATACAAAAAGAGCACACAGCCGACGAGTCCGGACATGAGTGTGATATACACTTCGTCCTTCCCACGCAACGCCCCCGGCAGCGCACCAACGTCTTCAGCCGCAATGATATGTCCATTCGCAGGTCGTCCCAGAATAGAAAGGCCGGCAGGGGTTAAGAACGACAAGTGCGAAGAAAAAGGAAGAGAGGAAGAGAGGCGCCGAGACCAAGGACGCCGAGCCGGCGTGCTACGCACACCCACACAAAGAGGCAGAAGAAGACTGTCTCGTTTGCTTCTGCTGTGCAATATGGCCTTGGGCGTTGTTTTGTTTCCTCACGACGATGCACAATACGGCGCAGTTTTTTTTCTTCTGTCTTTTCTATACAGCACCGCCGTTGAAGCTTTTTTTGTTGGGTCCCGTTCTTTGTGCGAACTGGGGGTAGGTTAAGATACAAAATAGAGACAGAAAAGAGATGGCAAACAATGACCGTACACCGAGTATACCGAATACACAACCGAGTAATTATAAAATGTGCACCATAGCCACCGTGCAGTTCCGGGGCGGAACGGCAAGACCGGAATAGTGAAAGACCAAGAGACCCCAAATGAAGAAGAAAAAGACCGGAACAATGTAAAAGAGACAGTGAGAGACAGAGAGAGAGAGACAAAAGAGGCATAAAAATGTAGAAAAATAGCCATGCCATGAGCGTCCAAAAAGAACCCAGATAACAGGATAGAGAAATAGGGGGGAAGCGCTCAAAAACGAGACAAGGCTCGGCAAAGAAGAAGCGTGGGAACTGTCCTCCCCTCCCCTCCCCCCCCCCTCCCCACAACGATTTTTAAACGGCAAGGTTCGGCCCGCCGCCACTGCCATCGTTGTTATCGGACAGCCGCTCGCGTTGCAATATAACACGCTGGTTGCAGATGTCAATAAACATCTCAAACCGCTGGATGACGCGGTCCTTCTCGGCAATCTTGCGCTTGAGCTCCTCAATCTCCTTTTGCGAGTCGTCCTTTAGCTTCTTGTAGTCGTCCTTGCACTTGGCAAGCTCGCGCCGCAGGTCCGTCCGGATCCGCTCCTCGGCCGTCGGCTGCGGCTTGCTGTAGATGGCCGGGCGGTTCTCGGCGATGCCAGACGCCACCTTCTGGGGGTTGCGGCTGATCGCGGCACGCGCGTTGTAGATGTCACGCGGAAGCAGCGGCACATGGGGGTTGTCGTTCTGCAGAATCTCGAGTGTCTGGGTCACGCCGACACCTGTAACCGAAGTGTTAGAATCACTAGCACTCTCAGGGCCTGCACCGCTGCCACCACCTACGCCGCCTCCGCCTGCTCCCGCCGTGCCCCCCGCCTCTCCTGGTGCAGCAGTGCTCTTGGATCTCGACTTGGACTTGGGCTTGGCTCTTTGCTTGGCAGTAGTTGGAGGAGGGATCGCGGCAGATAACGCACCGTCGTCTTTCAGGGCTTTGACAGCAGCCACCATGGTGCTGTCCAGTTTCCGGGCGGCCGGGTGGAGCACGGGGCTCTCGCTGGGTCCGTGGTTGTGTTTCAGATGCTGCTGGTCCGGCCGGTACCGCACCGTCCACTGGGTCCGCTGCTCGATGGCGAAAAACCCAAACTGGCAGTCGCACTTCCGCGATGACGTCTTCCGCTTCCGCTGCTCTGGGTTCACACGGCGCGGCGGCTTGCCTGCTCGGTCGCACACAAAAAGCACCTTCTTCAGGCCCGGCACCGTTTTCTTGGACCGCCCAATCACCACGGCATAGCCCACGGACGTACAGTATGCCAGCACGAACTTGTGGACGGCCTCCAGTGACGGGAAGCTGCCGCCCTCCGGCGGCGCTGACATGAGGGACCCCATCGGCTGCCGCTGCACAAAGGGCGCGTTGCCATCCCCATTTTTGTCGCCTTGCTCGTCGCCCTCCTCGTTCGACGGGCTGTCAATCTCCATGTCCTCGTCGTTGTGCTCCTCCTGCGCAGACGCGGTCGAGTCATCGGGCCTTGGTGGTGGGGGGGTCGGCGACGCGTGTGGTGCCTGCTTGTGGGCCTGGACAGCTTTCTGGACTTGCAGCTGTTGGGCAGCTGCCTGCTGGGCCTGCTGGGCCTGCTGTGCCTTCTGGGCCTGCTGGGCTTGCTGAGCTTGCTGAGCCTGCTGAGCCTGCTGAGCCTGCTGGGCCTGCTGGGCCTGCTGAGCCTGCTGGGCCTGCTGAGCCTGCTGGGCCTGCTGAGCCTGCTGGGCCTGCTGGGCCTGCTGGGCTGCTTTCTGTGCTTTCTGGGCCTGTTGCGTTTGCTGCATCTGCTGCTGCTGCGCTTGCTGCGCCTGTTGGGCTTGGTGTGCTTGTTGGACATGCTGCTGCTGCACCTGCTGCTGTTGATGCTGTTGTTGCTGCTGTTGTTGATGCTGCTGCTGCTGCTGCTGCACCTGGTGCTGCACCTGGTGCTGCACTTGGTGCTGCACTTGGTGCTGCTGCACCTTCTGTGCTTGCTGGATCTGCTGGACGGGAGGGATAGGTGACTGCGAGAGAGACTGTGGAGGCATCGGCGTCGAAGAAGGAGGAGGTTGGGAATGCTGGGGCATCTGTGGGAGGGTGGGGTGTTGCGGATGCTGTTGGTGCTGTGGATGTTGTGGGTGCTGCGCGTGCTGCTGGGGGTGCTGGGCATGTTGCGGATGCTGGACATGTTGAGGATGCTGGTGCTGCTGCGCGTGCTGCAGGTGCTGGGCATGCTGCGCGTGCTGCTGCGCGTGCTGGGCATGCTGTGGGTGTTGCGGGTGCTGCGGATGTTGCACGTGCTGCTGCGCGTGCTGAGGATGTTGTTGGTGCTGCGGCTGCTGCAGCGGCTGGTGGTGCTGCTGCTGCTGGTGCTGCGACATCTGCTGGTGCTGGGGGTGCTGCGGCTGCGCGCGCTGCTGCTGGCCCATCATGGCGGCATCGGTCTGCTGGACTTGGTGGCCCATCGTCTGCTGGTTGAGGGCCTGGGCCAGGTAGTTAACCTGGTGCGGCTGCTGCTGCATCTGGCGGCTCCTAGGCACCGACGCAGCGACCTGCGGCGGCGAAGGACGCGGTCCGGCATTTTGAAGGCCGGCGACCTGCAGCGGTGGCGGCGCGGCAGGGTTGGCGAAGAGGTGATGGGCGTACGGCGACGGCGCCGTCGGCTGGTGGAAGGTCTGGTAGGGGCTCGCGTGCGCGAGCGACGTCGGCGGCGGCTTGTTCGAGGGGGGGGGCTGCTGCTGAGGGAAGCTACGCCTCATGCCATTGACGCCTCCGAACGAGAGGCCGTTGGACATGATGCGCAACTGGCGAAGGACTGCTGAGGCTCGAAAGTTCAAGCGTAGGAGGGGAGGGGGAAGAGCAACATGCGAGACCCAGCCGAGGGACACGACACGACACGGATAATAAAAAGAGATAAAAATAAAAATAAAAATAAAAATAGAAATAGAAATAAAAATGTTTGAGGCAATAGCCGACGCGAGGCGAGTATAAGCAGCAGGGGGGGAGGGGGGTGGAAGTGATGCCAAAAAAGAAAACGGCCACCACGACAGAGATGATTTCCGTCTCTCCCAGCCCCGTCAGCGACCAAGGCGGCCTTTCGCGACGGCGATGGACGAAGCAAGAGAGAGAGGGAACCAAGGCGGAAGCTCAACAGACAGTTGTCTGGAGAGTCACACGCATTTGATGGCTCTCGATCCGTGCAGGCGTTAGGTGGGATGTGGTGTTTTTTTGGGGCCGACGTTCGAGAGCCCTGGGACCCCTTGTTGTGTTTTGCACCAAACGGGCGGCGGGCGTGTGGATAGATGACGAGAAAGTGGGAGGGAGTGGATTGAAGAAAAATGGCAAGTTGGGTAGGAGGGAGGGCAGTCGTAGTGGAGGGAAGGGTGAGCGAAATGGAAGGAGCGGACAAGGGAAGGGAGCAGGGAAGGGGGCACACGAAGAACGAGAGGGAAACTGGCAGCCACGCCCAGGGGGGGAAGGAAGGGGGGGGGGGGCGAAAAAAACAAAGGAAGGAGGGAGTGTGAACAAAGAAAGCAGTGGGCGTGGGCGTGGGCGTGCAGCGCTGGTGCGTTGGTGCGTTGGTGCGTTGGTGGTGGTGGAAGGAGAAAACTCAAAATGGAGCCAGGCACCAAGGCAGCAAAAAAGGGAACGACAGAAGGCGGCCTCAGTAAGAGACAGGTGCGCAGGGGGGGTGGGAAAAGGGAACACAACAGCGGCCCCGCCTGAAACAATAAAAGTAATGGCAAAAACAATTGGGAAAATAGCCAGAGGGCCGAAAAGAGTGGTCCCAAAACAACACGCCAAAAGACGCGCTAGAAATAAAAGGTGGGGGGGCCGGTTGATGGAGAAAGAGCCAAACAAACAAGCAAGGGAGCCCCAAACTCGACTTTGGGCACGACAGACACTGGGAGAGCCATGGAAGAGGCGTGCGCGAGACGTCAGAGTGCTGTTCCTCTATTGCGACGCATTCGAACGGTCTTTCGGGAGCAGCGCAAGAGCAGGTGGCCAAGAAACAGACAACCCCACGTGTCCGATGTCTCACAATTTGTTCCTGTGCGGCTGTTCCAGATGCAGCGCCATTGGCAGATCAGGTGGCAACAGGGTGCCAATCAGGGCGGGGGGCGAGGCAGGCCGTGGGACGACTGGAGGACCGCGGCGACCGGGGCGGCCGGGGTGGCTTGGGTGGCTTGGGGGGCCGCGGGTGTTGTTCAGCGCAAGAAGCGTCTGGCGCCAGGCCCGAGAGACACAGGGACGGCCCACGAAGGCACGAATCTCCAGCGTCTGGAGACACGGCCTGGAAAGCCCGTGGCTGTGCACCGCCGCAGGAGAAGCCGACAGAATCGGGTCTGCCGGCCTGGTTGGATGGGCCTACGGAGTACAGGGCGTGGATGAGATGTGAGATGTGAGATGTTACGGCAGCCGAGATGAGGCCGGCCACGGCGTGAAGTCCAGGCAGCACGACGAGCACGACGAGCGCAACGAGCACGATCCGCTGTCGACAACAGAGAGGCCGACAAAGGCTGGCCGGGCCGGCCAAACCAGTCGCGTGCGCATCACGCCAGCCCGTCACGACGGCGCCGCCCGGAGCTTTGCCAAACTGGGCCGCCCATGTGCCTCTGCGTTGACGGGGGGGAGTGTGCGTTTGAATTTGCCCCCATTTCGCTGCCGGTTCCGGTTCCTGGGGCCTCAGGGCAGAGCCGAGCAGGGCAAAAAACATAAAACAGGTTAAATGGTTGAGGAGGGCTCGTGGTTGGTAGAGACGGACACCCTCGTAAGCATCGTCTTTTCCGCGCGCCTGTGGTAGAGAGTGTGAGCTCTCCGGTTGGAGGCGCCGCTGCTGTTTCAAGCCCTTTCTTTGCGCCACTAGTTGAGTTGACAGAGGTTCATCCCATGCATCTTTGTTCTTGAATTCTCGGTACATGTTCAAGAACTTAAGAAACGCAGGTAAGGTAGTAATAAGAAAAGATAGAAAAGAAAAAAAAAGAGAGGGGAAAAATAAATAAAATATATTTGAGCTCAAAAGAAATCATGTATTACTATAAATTAATCAAACCAAAATCCCCTGGAAGCAAATAACAACGACACTGCTGCTGCTGGGCACAAGGCGGCAGGCAACCGCTGGTATCAAACGAGGCTTTGTGCGGCCCTCCTCCTCCTCACCACGGCGGCAGCAGGATGGACAGAGGGAGAGGGAGGGACGTCTAACATGTCTGCCTTGCTCTGCGAAGAGCCGTCAAGAGGACCATGCGACATCCTCTTTTCTGCAACACCGTTCGTCCTTGCGTCGTTGGCCGGAACGCTGTCCGTTCCTTTATCTGCTCCTGTTTCTTCTCGCCCTCACGGGGGCCAAGCGATGGATGATGTATAGTTGTTTTCATTGCAGTCGTAATCTCGGTCAAGCCACTCCGAACAAAGGCGACCCCCCCCCCCTTTTTTATTGTTTTCACCCACCCCAGCTCCCAAAGTCGAGTTTCATCAGCAGCCGGTCCAGACCGCCGACACGCCGCGGCACATACGCCCCGGCGGCCCGCAGCCCCAGCCCCCCCAGCCCCCCCGACCCGCCGCCGCCGCCGCCGTATGCCTCCGTCTCCTCGTCCGCCTCCTCCTCGTCGTCCTCCTCGTCCTCCTGCTCGCCCCGGTCGTCGGCTTCCCGCTCGAGGTCCCGCAGCACGCCCACTACCGACAGCACGCCCTGGCGGACGCCGCGCTCGGCCGCCGCCAGCGCGTCCAGCGCGTCCTGCTGCTCGCGGTCGAGATCCACAAACGCGTCGACGACGCCGGCGTCGGACTCGAGGTCGAGCGCCTGCCACAGGCCCTGCAGCCGGTGCACGAGCGCCGCCAGCTGGTCGACGGCCACGAGCAGCGCGTACAGCGGCTCCGTCCAGCGCGGGCCCTCGTCGAGCAGCAGCCGCCGCACCAGCCGCCGCAGGTACCGGCGGTGGGCCGTGGCGAGGCTCTGGGGGTCGTGCGACGCCGCCAGCGTGTCCGCGAGGTTGGAGGAGGAGGAGGAGGACTGTGACGCCGTAGAAGCATCGCCGCCGCCGCCGCCGCCTGAAGCCATTCCTTCCGCAAGCCAAATATCTTCTTCCTCCTCCTCCTCTTCGTTTTCATCATTGCCGGCGCCACCCTTGGTTTCTGCTGCATGCTTCACCTGCTGCGTCGCCTGCTGCTGCTGCTGCTGCTGCTGCTGCTGCTGCTGCCGTGTCGATGCCGCCCCCCCCCGATCCCCCCCTCGATCGTCGCGGCCGACGGTCAGCCACCGCTGGAAGCCGTCCCACAGCTCGACGACGACCTCCATCTGCAGGTAGTTCTCGACCTCGGCCAGGAAGAAATTGACGGCGCTCGTCGTCGCCCACACGCTGCGCAGCGCATCGGCGCGCATGGTGTAGCGCTGGCGCAGCATCTGCACCTGCTCGAGCCGGTGGCGGCCGCGTCCGCCGCCGTAGGGCGGCGCAGGCGGCGGCGGGTGGTGCCGGCGCAGCGCCGACAGCTTCCACAGGCCGGTCAGGCGGATGTGGGCGCGGCGGATCGACAGCAGGTAGGCGTGGATGGCCGCGTAGGCCTGCAGGTCGGCGGCGCTGAGCACGAGGTCGAGCGGGTACGGGATCTGCAGGGTGAGGGAGGCGGGGACCGAGAACAGCAGGTTGCGAAAGGGCGTCGAGGCAATGGACTCGATGCTGGTCGGCCGGTGCCGCTGCCGGGATGCCACACCTGGTGCTGCGCCGCCTGTGGAGAGCTGCGGCGTCTGCGAGAGCAGCGGCGGCGGCGCCGCGTTGGGGGACGTGGTCGACTGCACGAGCACGAGCCGCAGCGTCTCCCGCGCCAGCTCCATGCCCTCGTCCTCCTCCTCGCCCTGGTCGTCGTTGGCGTGCCGGCCGTGCATGGCGCCCAGCATCGCCCACGTGCGCGCCAGCACGGCGGCGACCTCGCCGTCCTTGACGAGGACGGCCCGCATGCCACGCACGCCGCTGGCGGTCGTGGGGGGCAGGGGGGGCAGGGGGCCGCCGCCGCCGCCGCCCGCCGCCGCCGCCGCGGCGACGCCGTCGGACCGCTGCCAGCGGCTGCGCATGGTCACGTCGGCCTGCTCGACCAGCGCCATGGCGAACTCGCCGCGGCCCAGCAGGTAGAAGTCGCGCAGCAGCTGCAGCATGTCGACCACCTTGGCCGGCGGCAGCAGCTTCCGCAGCGCCGTGCGCGACAGCACGGTGCGGATGTGCGCAATGGTGCGCGCAAACGTCGCGCCGTCCAGGGGGTACGTGAGCCTGGACAGCTCCTGCAGCTGCGCCGACAAGTGGTAGGAGGAGGAGGAGGAGAAGGGCCCGGCGTCACCGCTACCGCCGCCGGCCAGCCAGTGGCTCGCCTTGGGCCCGTTGCTGGCGCGGCTGTCCGTCTTGGCGCGCAGGTGCACGAGCGACCGGCCGACGAACAGCATGGACGCGGCCGTTGCGGGCGTCACAAAGGCCGGCAGGTGCTGGCTGACGCACACGTACTCGCCCGTCGCGTCGGCCGTCGTCGCCGCCTGCTGCACAAAGAAGTCGTCGCCGCCGAAGCTGGGCAGGCGCCCGTAGAGGATCCAGGCCGACACCTGCTTGAGCCAGGCCGTCTCGGCGACGCGCACGAGGCTGCGCGCGGTGCGCCCGACGTCTTCGTAGCCCGTCTGCAGCTCCGCGCGGAGGTGGTTGATGAGCTGTGCGCCGCCGGCGGTTGTGGCCGCGGGGGCGGCAGCAGCGGCAGAAGCGGCAGAAGCGGCGGCGCCACGCGCCGGCAGAATGTACTGCACGAGCGCCCACAGCCACTCCATGCGCCGCGGCCAGTCGGCAAACGCGCCCACGACCGCCGTCAGCGGCACAATGCCGTACGCGCCCACGAGCGCCGCGTCGCCGCGCAGCACCGTGGCCTCCACGGCCAGCACGTCCCGCTGGAAGGCGGCGAGGTGCACGGACACGACGGCGGCGGCGACGGCGCGGCACACCACCGAGGGGTGCACGGCGGCAATGCGGGCGGCGTGGGCGCGCAGGCGGACGTGCAGGTCGCCGAGGCGCGCCAGGTCGGAGAGGAGGGCCCGCTCCGAGGGCGAGAGGCCGCGACCATCCTCGTCGGCCGGCCTGGCTGTTGTTGTTGTTGTGGTGGTGGTGGTGGTGTCTGGTGCAGCGCCGTCATCGGCGCCGGGCGGCCGGAGCAGCGGCGAGCTGTGGCCGGAGAGGGAGAGGAGGATTTCGTGGAGCATGGCGGGGGGGTGCCGAGGCGAAGCTGCACAAACTGTCAAGAAGAAAAAAGAAAGAAGAGAAAAGAAAAAAAAGAAGAAAACCAAACCCCTCCCAAGCACACTTTTCCCGTCTTTCGGCAAGAGGCAGAAATAAATAAAGGGCAAGACGCTCAATTTGTCGGCCGCTCTCAACGGCAAAGACCCCAATCCGCACGGGTCGAGGGCATTGTCTCCGGTTCGGGTCGCGAATCGTGAAGAGAGAGATGAAGTCGAGATCGGGGCTCAAGGCGTGTTGGGCTGTGCCTATTGTTGCACTGGCCGCCGGTATCTTATCTTATTGCGGGGGGAGAACGCGTTCTGGAGCTTTAATGGGCGCAGAGGGACGACGCGTTTTCGCCAGCTCCTGTAGAGGCGCGGGGGGCTTGTTGATTTCCCAGTGGAGCTTCTGGCCGCTACGGGGGAGTACGCACTGCTAAAATAATCGGCACCAAAAAACTGGTGTAAAAAGACGACTGTCCCGTGCTAGAGATGCCATTCAGCGTGACCTTGACCTGCGCTTTTGCTTTTTTTTCAATCTTCAGTTTTTAATCAAGATCCGTGCACTTTGGTCACATTTTCTTCTTCGGCGCTCGTTGAAACGACTGTCATTCATGTCTGCTGGGAATGCCTTGTAAACAAAACGTGCAACTAAGAGACGCACCCCAAATATCGGTCAGATCCTCTTGATTCCTCCCTCCCCCCCGATCACAATTTCTGTCCCCTTCTTTTTGTCATCACCCCCCCCCTCTCTCTCCCCCCCTCCTTCATCGCCCGCGGTATGGGTTATTATCGGCAAAATCGTTTGTCGACCGCACGCGGCTGATGGATCCGCTGGTGCTGGCACTTCCACCAGCACCCCCGCCGCTGCTGTCGAGGGGCGGCGGCGTTGGGCTCGGCGTGATGGTCGCCCCGCTGCCGTCGCCGCCGCCCACGATCAGGTCGCCGCCGCCCGGGACATGGCCGACCACCATGCCCTTGGCGACGCTCTTGATAATGGCGCGGCGCGAGACGCCCGTGACGTCAATGTAGACGAGGCCGACGTTCTTGATGCCGCTGGTGAGGTTGCGCGTGACCTCGCCGGCCTCGCTGCCCCACTTGGACGCGACCACGGTGGTGGCCGCAGACGACGACGTGTCGAGCAGCTGGCGCCCGGCGTGCTCGATGCCGTCGGCCACCGTCGAGAAGGCCATCAGGCTCTTGTTGAGCAGGCCGGGGCGGAAGCTGTCGAGCGGCTGCCCGTCGGGGCCCAGCCCGCTGGGCGCGCGGCGGGAGGACGACTTGCCGTCCACACTACCGCCGTCGCCCGCGCTGCTGGCACTGTCGCGGGGTTTGTGGCCCGCTAGTTTGGCACCGACGTTCTGCGCCACCTTTCCAATCTGCCCGACAGCCTTGGCCGAGAGGCCCGCCGCGCCCGACGACAGCGTGTTGATGCGGCGAATGTGCTGGTGCGTGGACGGCTTGAAGGTGATGGGCGTGTTGGAGGGGACGGCTTTGTCGGCAAACTTGTCGGCCTGGTTCTGCAGAGCCCTTGACACGATCTCAGACGTGGCCACAATGAGGCGCGAAGCCGCAGCTGCATTGGACACGAGCACGGACTTCATGTAGGCGGGGTGCAGGTTCGGCTCGACATATTCGGCCGACGCGGGCGCAACCGAGATGCTGGGCACAGCGCTCGTCGGGAGGGTGATTTCGACGGGCTCTGCAATTGTGTTGGCAAAAAAACAAACATAAAAAAAACATGAAAATAAAAGACGGAACACAAAAAGGGAGGAGGGGGTTCACAACGCACCTTTTGAGCCCGGAACAAGTGCCTTGTCTTCCACCACCTGGAAGCCCTCACTCAGCTCGCCAATCACGCTTCCGTCTTCTTCGTCAATGAGCACAATCTGGCCGCCCGTCTGTGAGCTGTGGCTGCCCGCCGCATATGCCTCTCCCGGTTTGAAGTCGGCTGGGTTGTACGCTGGCAGATTGTCGGTCGCGGAGGACCGGACGGACCGCGACCGCGACCCTGATCCCGACACGCGCTGCTTCTCCGGGAAGTACCCTGACTGTGGGTGCTGGCGGCTCGACGATGCGCCGCCGCCGGCAACGCCAACGCCGGCCGCGCTCGCTCTGGCAGCGGCGGCGGCCGACGACGACGACGGCGGTGACGATGACGACGACGACGACCCAGACTTGGGCGGTTTGTCCCTGCGGGACGAGATTTTGGGCGGCGGTGCCCGCTCAAGGAAGGCCGTGCACTGGGCCAGAATGGTCTCGAAGGTGTCGACGTCTTCCTGCAGACCCTTGCGGCTGCCGACGGCGGGGAACTCGATGCGCGTGAACACGCCGCTGTTGCGGCCCAGGTCCCAGCGCGGGATCAGGTAGCTGGTGGGCGGCTGGTGGTAGATCTGGGTCGTGGCCGGCAGCGGCAGGTCGAGCTCGGGCGGCAGGTGCAGATGCAGGTAGAAGTCTTCCTCTTGCGACTGGCCGACGCCGCCGTCTGGATGGCTGTTGTCGACAGACAGGTCGGCAAAGGGCGACGCAGTCGGGACCATCAACAGCGACAGTGTCTGAGGGCCAGCAGGCGTGAGCGACTCCTCGACGCCATTGGCGATGTGGTACGCCGAGACGCCGGGAATGGCGTACAAGAGTTTGGGGTCCTGCAGCCGGAAAAAGAAATGGGAGGGGTAATGTCAGTCAAGGAAGCCGGTTCTGTGTTCTTTGGTGGTGCAGCCACGGATCGGCCGTCCGCCATGAAGTGAGGAGGGAGAGGGAGGGGGAGGGGGAGGCGGGTGTGGTAATACAAGTCGGAACGTACGTTGAGCCCAGACGCCATGGTCTTGAAACACGAGATGGAGCGTTGTGCTTGGGAGCACGCACCCTTTCAACGAAGGACACTGTCGCGTCACGGGAGGAGGGAAGGCCGTGTCTGGTTCGCTGCAGCACAGGGGACTTGGTTGGTGGAGGCTCACTTTCGTCTGTTCTGAGGTAGCGCCGTCGATGAGCAGAGACGATCTGGCGCCTTTTTTCTTCGTTTTGGTCGTTTGCGTCTCTTTCTTCTTCAGTCCCCTTCTGTGGTGTGTATGCGGCTGCGAGACCGGGCTCGTCAACCGCACTGCCTTTCGCCTTTCGCCTTTCGCCCTTCACCTCTCACCTCTTCTCGGGCCTCGATTTAGCTCTTTTCGGAGACGGCGGGCGGCCTCGGGCGTGCTTTGCGGGCGATCCAGCAAAAGGCAAAAGGAGGGGCTGCCGAACGTGAAGTGGGGGGGGGGGGGGGGGAGAGAGCGTTGCGGCAGCGTTAATTTAGTTTGTCGCAAGCTGGGAACGGCAAAAAGAGGGGGGAGGTAGAACGTTGAAGCGACAAGAAGGAAAAAAGAAGAAGAAGAGGAAACAATTGTTCGGATGTTGGAGAGCAGAAACAGAAGGAAAAAGGGCGACATAAGAAGAGTTGAAAAGGGGAAAGAGGTGAGACCGGCGGAACGGTCTTTCCTGGCTCGCAATTGTAATTGTGAGCCCTCCTCCTCCTCCTGCTCTGCTCTTTCCCGGCCAGAAAAGGTGAAACATGACGTCTGGTCGCTGCTGCCGCGCGCGCCGTCGCTTGCGCCAAAATTAAACAAGAAACACGGGCTAGTTGCGGGTGGGAAGGTGATGTGAGGAGGGCGGCGCTTAGAGTTGGATTCTGCTTGGCGCGGCAAAAAAAACCAAGAGCCACATTTGGAAAGGACGGGAGGAGCAGAAGGCCCTGTTGAGGGGGAAGGCGCGAGCGAGAGGCCTCTTTTTCTGGTCGGGAGGGGCCTTTGGTGGAAGCGATCGGACCAAGGAGGCTGGCTTGGTCTTGGGAATTTGGAGGCGCAGGGCCAGGCCGCCAAGACTGCAGCGTTTTAGACTGGCGTGCACACCTCGAAGAAAGCACACAATAATGCAATTCATCGCCGTGTGTGTACGTCGATTACTTACTCAAAGCCGACGTTGCCCCCGGACTAACGGGCGCCCAAACAATCGCGCAGACGAGGAGGGGGACGGCGATGCATCCTGCAGAGTAGCAAGGTACCAGAGAAGCTGGAATCTGAAATCGGACACGGAGGCCGTTCGATCGAGCCTCCACATCGTTCCGTGCGTCTGGGGCCGCTCTGTGGAATGGACGAGAGCTCGTCGGCACAACAGCCTCTGTCTGGCATATGGCGTAATAGACGGCCGCCGCCGCGTCCCCTTGCGTGGCTTGACTCTGAGAGAGACTGCCTTGCATCCGGCTTCTGTCTTGCTGCTGTGCTCACGTGTTGCACAAAGACAGGTTGCAACTGGCGGCCCTGCGTGCCATCCTTCCTGGGCCTGGCTCTCTGTTCTTCTTGGCTGGTTGGCCCCCCTGGCCCTCCCCCTCTCCTGCGCGCGGCACAGAAACGTCACAAAAATGGTCCTTGGTCACGAAAAGGCCGCCGCCGCTGCATGCGTTCTAAAAGTAGAACAGGCCTGTGTCTCCGGTAGCTCGGCCAATCGTATTTAGCCCCAACAAAGCACAAGAGAGTCTGAGCAGCGAGCAGGGTGGTAAGATAACCCCCCCCCCCCCTTCGATGTTGTCCTGTCCAGAGATACGCCAAAGGCTATCATCTATCAGCTGCCAAGCGGGTGTTTTTAGAAACAGGCAAGAGATCGTAACACGCTCCGTATCGGGGAATACTACGGGCCCAGGGCTGGTGGGCGAGGACCGAGGGGAGAGGAAAGGTTGGGTCAGAGAGGGAGAGAGAGTGGGAATAAAAAGACCATGCAGGTATGGGGGGATTTCTCGTGCGCAGCAGCTCTGCCCCCAGCTGCTCGAGCACGGAAAACGAGAGACCGTGGAACAGAGGAAATAGAGCTAGAGCGCGCAGGAGGCCGTTTGCTATTGGTGCGCTGCACCGAATCAAAGGAGCCCTCGGTGTCGATGCGCTGCAGACTGCAGACTGCAGACGGCAGACTGGCGAACAAGGCCGAGCGCGCAAACGAGGGCGTCGGCAGCGCGGATCCCTGGCATCGCATCCCGTGCCGTCCGTCTCCTCGGTCTCGTCTGTATTTTCCTAATTGAAGCTGGTCCGCATGCACGCGGCTGTCTCCTTTACCGTCGCTTGGCTTGTTCTTGTCCCCGTCCTGTTGAAGGGGGGTGGGGGGAGAGTGTTGTTCGCTGTCGGCGTGTTCGTGACACGTCGATGTGCAAAGACGAGGCGACAGCCGTGACTGCTTTCCCTCTTCTCCCTCTTCTCCCTCGAGCGTTCATAACGGAGCCATACCCGAAAGTGGCATAGTCAAAGAGGCCAACAAATATACATGTACGAGTACTGAAACGAAAACCCGAAGACGTCTGTGTACACCCCCCCCCCCGGTCACAATGGACAAGGCAACCGACACGGAGCATGGCCATGGAGAGTGCATACTGGTAAGGGGGTGGGGTTCTGTCTTTGCACGGAGTGACTCGCAGATCAAAGACACCTTCCTCCGTCCGCAGCCCCTGCATTCCTTTCCTTTTCTGGGAGCTTTTGTCTCTTTGCTTTTGCTGGAACCTTGTGCCTCATTGGACGGTGCTCCCGTTATCATTGCTTAATCTCCTGTCTGTGTCTGTGGTGAGCTGGGGTGGGTAGTGAGCCCTGCCGGATACTGTAATATACTTTGCATATGCAGGAAAGGGGGGGGGGGGTATCGACGTTGGAGCCTGTTGCTGGACATGTGAATGCGCCGAGCAAAAACCAAAAGCACAACCATTGCTTTGCGTCCTGGTTCCTCTTGTCTGGCCAGAAACACCGGCCCCCCTACTGCAAAAGAATGAGCCAAACCATTCTCTGTAGAGAAACAGAGCAGATGCATAAGGGCTAGTCTGGCTTGTTGACCTGCTTCCTGCGTGTGGCGGCCCTCAACACGAGGCAGAGCCTCATTGGCTAAGCGAGCGCAGACTGCATGAAGGACGTGGACGAGGGGCGGGGGGGAGAAGAAGCGAGAGGGCAAGACAAGCCGACCAGAGAGGGAGAGAGGAGGCGATTCCGACCACAAGGGACGTGCAGCGTCCTTTTTTTTTCGGTGCGGAATGCGGTGTTCTGCAAAGCGAGATGAATACCAGTGCCAACATCACACACAGCAAACCAGCAAACATGCGTATAACCTCTCCTCTCCCCGAGAAGCAGACGCACAGGTGCATGCACGCATACACACGCAGGACATCCTGACGCACTGTCATGGGCAGGGAAGACACACAAGAGGCATCCGCCCTCCTGGTCAGAGCGAGGTTGGGAGACAAGAGAGGTATGCTAGCCTGCATGTAGACAATGCAGACGTGCAGACGTGCAGACGTGCAGACATGCAGCATGCACGCCAAACTCCACGGTTGGATAATAGCAAGCACGCCAAAGCGGGCTGCACAAAGAGGGTGTGCAGCGGCAGAGCGAGAATGGCCAACCTGGTTGCCGTCTTCTTGACCGCTAGATAACTGCTGGCCAGGCCGGCCACTTTTCGACCAGGGTCGGTGTCTTACCCGCATGCATTATCAGTTCCCGGCGCAGTAGCTTTGTAGCAAGGAGGCGAAGACGCAAAGACGCAACGAGCGGGTGACGAGCAGGGTGTGGGTGCGGAACGGAGCTGCGTCGCGGCTGGGTGGCCGTCTGGGTGGTCGTCTGGGTGGTCGTCTGGCTCTCTCTCTCTCTCTCTCTCTCTCCCTCTCTCCCTCCGTCTCTCTCTGCCGGCCCTTGGTTGACCTCGAGATGACTTGCATGCCTTGGTAATCGCCTGTTTCCGTGCATCTGCGCGTTCGTCTGTCCGAAGCTGTCCCACGGTTTCTGTGTATTCGCTTCCAACGCCCGTTCGATGGGACGATGGGGCGATGGAACAATGAGACGATGAGACGATGAGACGATGAGACGAGGGGGACGATGGGACAATGGGACAATGGGACAACGGGACAACGGGATAGCAGGGAATGGGGAATGTCGAGTGGCAGTGTGCCCAAGCGCTTTGGACCCATCCCAACAGATGACGATGCACAAGCACAGCAGACAGCAAAGGGGGGAGCGAGGAGGGAGGAGGTCGGGCTCGGCGACCCATGGATCATGGAAACCAAACTCTAGTCGTCGTTAGGAACAACACCACTAGCATGAAATACTACGGAGTCGGGCCCGTCCACAAAATAAGCTGCCGGTAGGCTCTTTGTCGTATCTCAACATTCCGGGGGGGGAGGGGCGTGGATCCCGGCACGAAGGTTTAGAGGAAGGAGCCAGCTGCGACGGCGGCATTTCACGCCCCGCCCGCCGCCCAGCGCGCCTTCCCTCTGCGCACGAGCTGGCTGTTTCCCGTGGTCGAGAGAATACTCGGATTAATATTACTCGTACTCGTATTAGTACTGCTGTCTCTCAAAACAAGCAACTGCGACGCGCGATGGGCTCCACATCCACTGGTGTACGTCGTAGTGCGTGCGTGCGTGTCAGTCAAAAAGGCGCACGGGGCAGGGAGCAAGAATACGGGGGCTGCACCGACTTTTACCTCGCCGACGATCATGGGGGGAGGGGGGGGGGCAGAGGGCATTCGTGACGTGGGGGAGGAGAAGGAAGAGGAGGAGGGGCGCCCTTCCGCGATTCCGCACCCAACTCAGTTCTCTGAAGACTGTCGTCGCTGCATTCGTTCCCCACTCGCTCTTGCCGTCTCGACGCAGCCGAGTGCCAGCTGCTCCTCCATCGCCCTTGCCCATCTCGACAGCGAGCCCCGGAGTCGTCGTCCAAGGAAAGACGTCGGCGTGTTCGCACCTGCCTTCGGGGGTTCGCAGTCCAAGACCGATCTGTCCTCTTTCCTCTTTCCTCTTTCCTCTTTCCTCTTTGCCTCTTTGCCCGATTGACCTCTTCCGTGCTTCCAACTGCTCCGTACTCCGTGATAGTATGCCACTCGTCAGGGTTACATTCCTCCCCCCTCCCTGTTCGTCTTTTCGTTGTCTTTTCGTTGGTTGTCCCCCCCCCCTGCAAGCCAGCACAACACAGACATCCCGTCCATTCAGCCCTCGCCATTGGAAACCTGCCCCTCCCCTCCTCCACTCCTGCACGCTCCTCTTTCGCCGGGGAGAGAGAGAGCGAGAGAGAGAGAAGTGACCAGCCAGGCCAGAAACGACAAGCAACGTCGACTCGACGAATGAGACGGCTCGCCTGGTTGGCTGCTGCATGGCATTGAGCAAACGCAGCTGCCATTCGCCGACGCCCGTCGTCCTTGGGCTGCCAGCCTGTTTGGCTCTTTGGCTGTTTAGCTTCTGCTCGTCTGCTCCTCCAACTCTTCTTTGGATTCTCTCTCCCTGCTCCGCCCAGCCTCAGCCCGTCAGGCCGCTGCTTCGTTCGACACGCATCGTACAGCACCCAGCACCCAGTACCCTCGTCTTGACCGCCCGCTCTGTCTGCCCCCTCCTTGCTCGTTTGCCCTTCCGCGCCGCCCTCCTGTCCTCCGACTCCCGACGGCAAGCTGCAAGCTGCAAGCTGCAAGCTGGAAGCTGGCAAACGCGCAAGACGCCCCGACGCTGGGCTGTGCAAAGGATCATCAACAACCCGTCGGCACAAAATTAGTGTTGCTGTGGACACTGGGTCTCACGGCCCGGCTCTGTTGACGGTGCCGCCGTAATACAAGCATCTTATTCGCCTCTTGTGGTCCAGCTCGCTTCCATCCTCCCCCCCCCCCTCCCCCCAGAAAGTCACTCAGCTGCTGTGCTTGACAGGCCGCGCTTGAAGAGAGCATCGCCAACCTTGTGCAGGACGGCCAGAATCTGCAGAACCTGCGGAGCCTGCAGAAACCCCCCAAACACCAATCCAGACCGCGGCCAAGATTGCTCGACAGCCACAGCATTGCTTTCCGTGCGACGTCTTCTCCCTTTGTCTCGCCCCCCCCCCCCCCCCCTCAGTGGGCCAGTCGCCGTTCACTGCGCCGTTCCCCCAGCCTGGCGGCCATCTGTCACGTCGAGGCGGTTCGGTTCGTCCCTCGTGAGGTGGGATCCCAACAGCGTCGTTTCTCGTGCCAAACGACGGACGCTTGGGACAATCCCTTTCTCACCACCCGGCGCCGTCTTGGGATTCCAAGCGGCAGATCAGCGGAGCTGCCAAACCACCAACGAACTAGGCGTTCGGAGCAATTTGCTTTGCTCGTACCTTCGCCTCTCACAGATCTTTCTTTTCTTCTTCCGCCCTTAGTTTCCGCCTTGGTGAGTCCACACGCCTCCTCACAGTCCCTTTTTTTTCTTGCCTTCACCCCCTCCCCCTGGCTCTCCCCCCCCCTGGTCTACACCATCTTTGAGCATGGATGCCCTCAGCTTTTCCTCTACAAGTCTGTCGTGCCTCTTCTCGCCTTGTCAACCCCGGTCTACCACCATCCAAAGTACCTCCCAATGCCCCTCCTGCCTTTGTCCAAAGAAAGAAAAGCCGCGTCCTCTCTCTCACCAGCCTCTCTGAGCCGTCGTGGCCGCATGAGGAACTGGCCGTCTTGCTCTGGACTAGCTGAATACGTCGTTTGCCTGCAGAGGTGTGTGCATGCTGTGGAACGCCAACAAGAGAACGACACCTATCAACACAGGTTTATTGTTGGGAGGGGCCAACAAGAGCGGATCATGAAGCCTCCAAGACATGCCAGGATTCCCACCCGCCGCCGTCTTCTCTACCCGCCCGTTTCGCAAAGCCACAACAACCGGCATCTCATTCCTACGTCGACCCCCCCCCCTCCCTTTCCTCACCCTTACATACCCATGCCCATGCCCTGCCCGTCTTCTCTCTGTCTCCTTTCCCTTCTCTCTTCGACTTGCCCCCAGCCGCTCCTCTCGCCTCATGGCCCACTTGGTGCTTCATTGTCTCTTCTACGCATGCGTCCGTCGGCACTTTCATAATTCCTCTTGCTAATACGAGAGTACATGCAAACGCTACAGGTACCTCACGACCAGCACGCCGTCTTCGACGAACAGGCAAAGAAGGCAGAGAGACACAATCTCTGGCGTGCTCGTTGTCTAGCACTCCATATATGCTGACAGATCCCCTATGTAGGTATACACGGGCAAATGTACTTGCAGTTGCTTTTCCCTTCGAACGCACGAGGGCAAAAGCGAGGACGAGGGCGTCTTGACTGACGCTGGAAGGCAATGCTGACGCAAAAGAAAGAAAAAAAGGGCTTGAGGCTACTACCCCTGTAGGAGCGTTTTCCTTTCTCCCTTCCTCGTTTTCCTTACCCCCCCCCCCCCCCCCTCCCTCCCTCCCTCCCTTCCCGCGCGCGCGCGCGCCCCTTCCCCTCCCCAGACAAGAGCGGCTCGTCTTGAGAAACAAAAGGGAAGAGAGTTCGCTGAGCACTCTGTTCCCTAGCGTTGAACAACACAGACCCGGCAGTGAAAGCAAAATAGAACACAGCCATTATATAAAGAGCTTGGGGTCTCTAGATGGCGCCCTCTTCGCGGGTCACCCCGGCCTCTTCCAAATTCAGCATCCAGTCTCTCTTGTCTCCAGACGACAGCCCGGGGCCCTACAGACACCCGAACTTATTACCACCACCTGCTGCTTCACCGCCTAGGCGGGTGTTCGAAGACGCCCCTTCCGATTCCGTCCCTCCTCCTCCTGTCGCCCAAGGCTCGCCCACTGCGTTCAGACCAGACTCCTCGGCCGGCCGACGGCCGACGCCCCCCAGTCTCACTCCCCAAACCTCTCCTCGTTACTCCCCAGTGCCTCTTCTGCCGTCACGGGAAGGCAGCACACCATATCACCGGCGCCAGTCCTCGGCATCACAACACCAGCACCTGGCGTCGCCCCAGCCACGGCCACACTCGTCCTCGTTCCATCAAGACCAACACCAACCGTTGCATGGCCCTTACCAGACAATCCAACCTTCACAACAATCGCCGCCGGCGACACAGCTCAGCGTTCTAGCTCCAGCTAGTGCAAGTGCAAGTGCAAGTGCAAGTGCTTCGGGTGGCGGGGCGAGGGACACGCCGGAACCCAGCTCCGCGCCGGCACAGTCGCCCGAGTACGGATATCCGTCGCCGTCCACCGGCGGTCCTGACACACCTACAGCCACTGAAGGGAGGAGAGGGGGGGCAACCATTGCCAGACGTCCTCCTATGCGGTCGAGCATTGCTTGCGTCCGCTGCCGTCGTTCCAAGATAAAATGTGTCAACAATGGCGAAGGCAGGGCGGCGTGCGAGACCTGCCTCAAATCCAGACGGGAATGCCACTACCCTGGCCCCATCGCGCCGGCACACAAGCCAGACTCGGAACTGCAGTTTGTTGTCAACACGCCTAGTGCCGTCAAATCCGCCGTGGCGGCACAGAAACGAGACGACAGCGGCCATCCTGAACGACAGACTGAGCGCAAGCGCCAGAAGAAGACCGACGATACCTTCCGGCTCAACGAACAAATGACAGGCGCCTACTACGCCAATGAGGTTGTCTTGGCACCGTTCCTCACAGAGGCCATGTGGACAGAGATATTCGACATCTACCGCCTCCACTTTGCTGCCGAGCTTCCTTTCCTGCACATGCCGACCCTGAAGGACAACATGGGGGACAAATTCAAAGAGAGCCAGACCAGCCGCTCAGCCGATACCAACCTTGTCCTGCTCGGCGTACTCACCCTCACTGCCCGCTTCCACTCCGATCTCGTCCGGTACATAGCATACTCCATTGCTAACCAGGGTAGCAACAAGGCGCGTCCTCTCGGCTCCGTCAAGCCCGATCCGTGGGCTGCGTCAGAGTACTACGCCGATGTCCTGACTCGGGCTCTGGGGCCCTTGCGCTCGAGCATGACGCTTGCCAGCATCGAGCGTGTCCAAGCATTTTTGATGCTTGGGCTGTACGAGTGGAGCCAGTCCAAGAACAAGTCGGGTGGGCTCGGTGCCTGGATGTATGTGGGTGTTGCCATCCGCATGGCTCAGGCACTCGGGCTGTGCTTCGAGCTGACGCCCGGCCGAGGAGGCCAACGCCGCCCAGCAGTCCCTTCGGCATCATCCACCACACCCACCTCGGCGACGGCCGAGTCTCAGACGGAGAGAGCTCTTGCACGGCCAGCTCTAAACGCGAGCGTCGAGGAAACGGCAGAAGACATCATCGCAAACGAGATCCGTCGGCGTACAATGTTCAGCTGCTTCGTCTTGGACCGGCTGATTGCGTGCGGAAAAGAGCGTCTGCCGGCAATCCGCTCCGAGGATCTCAAAGTCCAGCTGCCGTGCTCCGACTTTGCGTTTGACCTTTCAGAAAAGGTCCAGACAGGGTACTTGAAGCCCCTTCGCCGGCTCCTGGGTGAGGCGGACAGCGTTGTCAGCACACGGCCCCAAAACGACAGCGTGCTAGCTCGCTTTGTCTGCCTTGTCGACATCTGGGGCGAGATCTCGCGGTACAGCTTTGCGGGTGGCCGGCTTGCGGAAAACGGACCGCCTTGGGAGGAAACAGAATTCCGGCGACTGCGCGGTGTGCTGGACAGCTTCTATTCGAACCTCCCCGCCACCTTCACGCTCTCCACGAGCAACTACCACAAGCACGAAAACCACCAGGCGTCCAGTTCCTACGTCTCGCTGCACATGCTGGGTGCTGTATGCCAGATCATGCTCCACCGCGAGTACATTCCCTTTATTCCGATCCGCTGTCCACGTCCGATGGGACCACTCGACGAGCCGACCTTTCCAGAAGGAAGCGCCCCGGAGGGGTTCTGGGAAGAGAGCGCCGAGCACGTCTTCAAAGCGGCTCGCGATATTGTGCACCTGATCGAGATCTGCCAAGCCCGAAACAAGATGCCTATGTCAGCGCTGGTTGTCTTCTCGGTCTGGACGGCCGCGTTTGTGGGCATCTACGCGTGGCACTTTCCCCAGCTCGACGTCAACCACCACATGTCTGCAGCGCACAGCAGCGACCAAGGCGCCGGCAGACGCAACATGGCACTCGCCAGCGACGAGACAAGCCCCGTCATGTGCAACGGGCCCACGGGGGTTACTTTTGCCGCCCTCAAAGGCATGTCAAAATGGCTGCAGATGGCACTCACATACGTGAAGCACTTCCGGGACATGGACAAGTTCTACGAGGGGGTCAAAGTGGACTACCGGGAGCACATTGCGAAGCACGGCGGCGGCACGTCTGGGACGATGGTGAGCGTGCGTCTCGGCGGCGACGGCGGGGGGCTGGATGAGTGGAGGGTGCATGGTCCCAAAGTGACAAACAATGGGACAATTCTGGCGACGGAGGATGGCCTGGACGCGGGTCCGCAACAGCCATCAGGCGTCTCCGGAAACGACGAGGCAGAGGCTGGCTTCGGCCTGCACAGCGACAACAACGACAACAACTCGCCCCAGTTTGGAGCGACGCCGGCCGCGGATGACAGGGGCCCGCGAGCGCAGTGGATGTCGCCATCCAGCTCGTTCGCGCCGCTGGACGCGGCGGCGTCGAGCCCCCGCGGCGAGACGCGCGAAGGCGCTGGTGGTGTCGTGGAGGGTGAGGCCAGCATGACGGGTACGACGCTCATCGGTGCAGCAGGCAGCGCTGCAGCAGCTGCAGCCGGAAGCGGCATGGATGCAGCCACGTACCCAGCCGAGGGTGGCGGCAGCAGCAGCGGCAGCAGCAGCGGCAACAGCGCGCGGTATCCCGACCTAGGCGGCCTTGGCGCTGCCGGCAGCACGGCGGGCGCTGCCACCAACAACTTGGGCATGCACCTGCAGGCCGTTCCGCGACAGCCGTGGGAGCCGTATGCGTCGTCGTCACACCACCAGCAGCAACAGCAACGGCCTCTGCTGCCGGCGTACCTGCAGAGCTCGGTGCAGCAGCAGCAGGCGGCGCAGGGGCTGCCGGCGGGGCCCTCGCCGCCGCCGAATGGGTTCCTGGCCGAGCTGCACGCGGGGATGTCGGACATGAACGTATTCTACGTCGGCGCCGGGGTCGAGCAGTACGTGGACCGGAACCAGGGCAGGCGATGGCAGGAAGCGAGCCAGGCCGCGGGCATCGAGCGGTTCTCCCAGGGCGGCTCGGATGGGCCGGCCGTCTGGGCCGGCCCGATCTACGGCGCGTATGTGCCGCCGGACGGCCCGATTGATGTAGACGAGGACTACTGAGGAAGGGGGGGAGGGGGGGGGTCCTGTTGTCTCTTTTCTGAGCTGTCAAGACGAAGATACGCCGGGGCGCGTCAACGAAGAGGCGGGTGATGCGAAAGGCAAGGGGTGGAAGGCAGAGTAAAATTATCTAGGCAAGGGGGGAAGAAAAGTCTTCTGGGCTATCTGGATTCTGGGTTTTTCTTTATTTTTTCTTATTTTCCCTTTTTTTTTCTTTTTTTACCTTTTTCTTTTCGGATATCCTCAGAGTGTCTCATCTCTTTCTTTTTTTTTAGGTTCTTCTTTTTTTTCTCTTACCACTTGCTTTTTTTCTTCATCTTGGCTGGCGAGCCGTTCTGTCGACTTGGGGGGTTTGTTTTTTTTTGCCTGCCCCGATTTTGCCCCTTTTTAGGAATTGCTGAGAGAAGAAAAAAAAAAAACGAGGTTTCTTTCTTTTCCATCGCCCCCCCCCCCCCCCCTACATTTGCA
>JADHKO010000202.1:11212-57478 GCA_019925425.1 Ophiostoma pallidulum | reverse complement strand
ACGAGGTGCTGGCAGCGAAAGAAAAGGTGACAATGTGCGGGAAAAGCAAAAGCAGGGCGAGCAAGAATCGAATAGGCCGCCCCCGGGGCCCCCCCCCGGCGGGGGGGGGGCGGGGGGGGTGGGGGGGCGGGGGGGGGGGGGGGGGGGGGCGCGGGGGGGGGGGCGGGCCCGGCCCCCGCGGGGGGGGGGGGGGCGGGGGACACACAAAGAGATGCCCGCGGGCTGGGTCGCGCATGTGTGAGAGAGAGAAAGAGATGGCAACCCCCCTCCCCCCTTCTTCCCTTTCCCACGCCACAGCAGAGCCAAGACGCCAGCCAGCCAGCGCCTCTCATTACATTCGGTACGTGGGGGTCCGGACCTTTTCTTTCCGTGCGGTGTTTTGGAAGATGGCTACGAGTCTGTTGGCTGGAAACACACCCCGTCCTAGACACACAGGTACGAAAGTCGCTACCACTGCACAGCAGGAGGCGTCTGCTTCTTCTGGCCAGGGGCCCCGGGGGGGGGAAGGAGGCGGTGTCTTCGATAACTGTGGCACATCCGCACTACATTGCGGCGTACAAGACAACCTAACAACAACCTGCGAGTACCAGCGTATAGTCATTGCTTTGCTGCATCAGATGACAATGAATCCGAAACGACAGAGGCATGATGGCCAATATAAAGACGGCCAAAGGTGGACGACGGGGTAGCCACTGCTGGGCATCCCGTGGCCCCGAGGACGTTGTCGAAGTGTTTTGGTTGGTATTTGTTCTATCAGGTGCCTGGCTTGAAAGCACCGTTTTGCCCCTCGCAGAACCTGGGTATGAGACATGGGCGGCGTGCCTTCTCTATGGTAAAATAAAAACAACAAGGGAAACGAAAGCTCGGTCGGTTGGTTGTGAAAAGAGATTCTCGACAGACAAGTGCGAGGGGGGGGGGGTGTGGGAAGAGTGAGGGCACAGGAAGATGGTGATGGTGAATTGAAGGGTGAAGAAAAAAGAAAAAAGGAAATTCAAGAGAAATGAAAGCAAAAGAAGCGAGTGATACCGGCGCCGCCATCATTGCATCAAGAAGGTGGGAGAAAAGAAGGGGGGAGAAAAGAGGAGGGAAGGAAAGAAGAAAAGAAAAAGAAGAGAAAGAAGAAAAAGAAGAGAAAGAAGAAAAAGAAGAAGAAAAGCAGCGGGCGTATAAAAAAGCAATTAAAAAATGCCATCTTCCTGTGCCTCGACTTCCACCTCCCCGCCCCTTTTCTCAACAACAACCAAGTATTGCTTTGTGAAAAACACGTTAAATCGCTTTCTCGGCCGCCTTGCTCCCCCCTTCCTTCTGCCGCCGCCGCTGCTGCTGCGGCTCTCCCTTGCCAGACCACGACCAGATCGACAGCTCCTACAGGTTGAAGCCCCGCTTAGGAAAGCTCACACCCTCCACCGCTGGGCTGTCGACAAACCAGCTGCACCGGTCGCCGGCGCCGTCGTTGACCAGTGCACATGGCAGGCCGCTGTCGCGGTCAAAGATCTCCTTCATGATCTCCTTCTTGCCGCCGCCCGTGGCCACAAAGGCCACGCGCACGCTGTGCGTTACCACGGGCAGCGTCAGTGTTATCCGGCGCGGCGGCGGCTTGGGGCTGTCCTCGATCGGCGCCACCCACGCGCTGGTCTCACGCAGCAGCTCGTGGCCGGGGAACAGGCTGCACGTGTGGCCGTCAGGGCCGCAGCCCAGCAGCAGCAGGTCGAAGATGGGCAGGCGCACGCTGTCGCGGCTCGCAAACGACGCGACAAGGACCTGCTCGTACTTGTCTGCCAGCTCCTGCGTGTCGTCGAGCACCGTCGTGTCGATGGGGTGCACAATGGGCGTGCCGGCGTCGGCGGGGATCTTGTCGAGCAGCTCCGACTTCAGCAGGCCGTAGTTGGAGTCCGCGTGGTCGAGGGCCACGGCACGCTCGTCGGCAAAGAAGATCTCCCACTTGTCGAAGCGCACGACGTCGTCTGCTGGTGCTGCGGCGCCGGCCGGCAGCAGCAATGCCTTGGCCAGGGTGGATGGAAGACTGCCGCCGGACACGGCGACCTTGAAGACGCCGTGGCGTGAAATGCCCGCGTTCTGGCACTGGATCACGTACGAGCGCAGGGCCGTTGCCAGCGAGGCGGTGTCGGGGAAGGAGTATAGATTCGTTTGTTTTCCCATTGTGTCTGCGTCTGCGAGGCGAGTTGGAGGTGGTGTTGGTGCTGTCGTGTCGCCGAGTCGATCGTTTGTTTTCAGGCACGCTTGGCGTCTGTGCTCGACGGGGGTCAGCTTCCGTGAACAAAACGAAGAAGAAAACAAGAGAGGGAGAACGTACGGTGGTTGACTGGTTGGCTTGGTTGACTTGGTCGACCTGGTGGATGTGGCAGAACGGAGGTCGAAGTCGGTGATCGAAAGCTGCGTGGTGTGCTGAGGCCGGACTGAAGATGGCAATACGGCGTACTCGTGGACAGAAGAAGAGGAGGGAGGTAGTTGGTTGTTTTCCTTGCTCCGGAAGGGTGCTGGAGACTTCTAGAAACTGGTTCGAGGGTGGAGGGGGGGGGGGAGAAAAAAAGAAGGCTGATCGCTGGCCTGCAGAACAGCACAGAAGGCCGATCAATCTGGGGCGTGGAGTTTTACGAGGCAAAAGTGCCCTAATGACGGAACACAGATAAGACGGAGGCAGGTGGAGCAAGCGACAGGCCCTTGTTGGCACCGGAAAAGGCAGGGCGAGCAGGCAAGTCGGGAAGGCGAGAGAGTCTGTGGGTGCCGTGCAAAACGGGAAGACGATATGAGGAAGGAAGAGAAAAAGGGCTTCGAGGAAGGAGACACCCAGAGCACAGTGAAGGCAGCCAGCGGGGGGGGGTCGAAGCGAAGGTAAAGGCGGTATGGGTATTGTGGATGGGAGGGAAGGAGGGGTGATCCAAACTTTTTTTTTGCCAGCAACAGCTCTGTGGAGGGGAAGGCGCGTTGTGCCAACCGTTGGCCACCACTGCCACATGCAAAGTATTATGGGCTAATAACGTAAGATATGCTACCCATCAAAGCTCGCAGGAAATGGCGCCCGGGGCGTTACGACACGTCACATAACTGTCACAAACGAGGTGCTGGCAGCGAAAGAAAAGGTGACAATGTGCGGGAAAAGCAAAAGCAGGGCGAGCAAGAATCGAATAGGCCGCACCCGTCCCCCCCCCCCTACCTTGGTCGACCGATCGCTCTTTCCTTCCGAGACGAGCGTAGCACAGAACAAAAAGGCAAGTGCTCCCTCCGTAAATGTACACGTTCTGGCAGAGGCACCACGACATGCCAGTAGCGGGCACGCGGTTGTATCTTGCAAGTAATGTTGCGCGAAAATCGAGGCGGCGGTACGCTTTGTTCTTCCACTTCCCAACCCCCAGAGGCTCGAAGACTAGGCGCTTCTGCGCAGAAGATCGTTTGGGGCGTGTGAATTGGCCAATTGGGATGGCAGCAATTGGCAGGCGCAGGTGTGTCGCACTTGCCAAAGCTCGGTGCCCGGCCGACGAGTCGCTGGGGAAGGAGCAGAACAAAGGAGACGCTGCTCGACAGCGGCCGGCCGTCGATGAAAGAGGCTGGCGGCCCTGCAACAACAATGCACAACAATGCACAACAATGCAGGGAGTGGTATGATCCTATCCCATTCCTGACTGTTGGGCGTTGGGCGGCTGCGCTGCTGCATCGTACGCTGCCACCAATCGATAAGGAGCAGGCGCGGGATGCGCTTGCGTTTCAAAATGGAAGGCGCTATTTTGCCGTTCTTGGCCCATTGCGTCATCCGCAATCTCTCTTGCCTTGGCTTGGTCGTCGACAGAGCCATCGCGGCCGCCCTGGCCGTGCGGCAATCAGCCAGGGTCGCTCCTGCCTGTCCGGCATCATGGTTCCAGCTGTTCTCCTTCCTGCCACGTTTGTCTGGTTGCGCTTGCCACGTCTGTTCGTCAACAGGGCTGGCCCACCTTACCCGCTCCCGAGCGCGGTTTGGGGACCGGACGGTTGCGCACGGAAGGGGCGAAACAGGCGAGGCAGCCGTGCGGTCATATGATGATACGACTACTCCGTATACTTTGTGTAGATATCGCGAACGGCTCAGCAGCACAGCCAGGTTCGCAGCAGAAAAAAACACAGGGAATTCGCGCTCCACGGGCGACGTGTAGGACACGAGGCGTGCATGGCAGTACAAGTGTTGCTCTGGCGTGCCAGGAACTAAGAGGGGCATTTCCGGGCGCGGCGCAAAGAGGGCAAAAATAAAAGAAGAAAACACCGAGCGGCATCGGCCTCCGTCGTAGAGAAAAAACGAGAACCCCTCTGCGACGCTCCAGTACCACCACCACACTTCTTCACCAGCCAGCCTGGTCGTCGCATCTCTTGCGCTTGTCCTCTGGCCGTTCTCCCAGCCCCGCGATCATGGGCCAGCCCGCGTATCTCACCGGCGACGCTGCCGCCATTGCGGATTTCCTCGACAAGTTCGACGTAAGATCTGCCTCGTCGTTGATGGGGGGGGCTTGTCAGCCTTGTGCGGGAGCTAACATGTGAAATGTGTAGACATTCCTTATTGACTGCGATGGTGCGGGATGCCCCCCCCTGGTTTGCTCACGACGAGTCGGGCGGTGACGTCGGCTTACCATGGTGTTCCAAACAGGCGTCTTGTGGTCCGGCGACCACGTCTTTGACGGCATCCCAGAAACCATCAAGCTCCTGCAGAGCAAAGGTCTGTTCTGCTCTGCTCTGCTCTGTCCATTGGCAACGACTGACAACAACCCGCCCCAGGCAAGCGCACCGTGTTCGTCACCAACAACTCCACAAAGTCGCGCAAGGAGTACTACACCAAGCTGGCCTCCAAGGGCATCCCGTGCACGGTCGACGACATCTTCGGCTCGTCGTACTCGGCCGCCATCTACATTGCGCGCATCCTGAAGCTGCAGCCGCCCCGCAACAAGGTGTTCGTCCTGGGCGAGGCCGGCATCGAGGCCGAGCTCGCGAGCGAGGGCATCCCCTACCTCGGCGGCACCGACCCCGCCTTCCGCAAGCTCGGCATGACGCCCGAGGACTTTGCCGGCATCGCCGACGGCTCGAGCCTCGACCCGGGCGTCGGCGTCGTCCTGGCGGGCCTCGACTTCCACATCAACTACTACAAGCTGGCCCATGCCCACGGCTACCTGCGCGGCAACCATACCGGCAGCGCGAGCGGCGGCAAGGCCCTGTTCCTGGCCACCAACACCGACAGCACGCTGCCCATGTACCACAGCTTCTTCCCGGGCGCCGGGTCGGCGAGCGTCGTCGCCCTCAGCAACATGACGGGCGACCAGCCGCTGGCCCTCGGCAAGCCCAGCCAGGCCATGATGGACGCCGTCGAGGGCAAGTTCCACCTGGACCGCGCGCGCACGTGCATGATCGGCGACCGGCTCAACACCGACATCCAGTTTGGCGTGCAGGGCCGCCTGGGCGGCACGCTGGCCGTGCTGACGGGCGTCAACAAGAAGGAGGACTGGGAGAAGCCAGACACCCCGGCCGTGCCCGCGTACTACGTGGACGGGCTGAGCGACCTCCGCGGGCCGGCGAGCAGCGGCAGCAGCAGCTGAGCCGAGGGAGGACGCGATACACTCTGGTGCGAGCGAGAGATGGCGGCCGCATTGCAGTAAATATGCCGAGCAGAAAAGAAAGGGAGCGAGCACACCGTAGACAATACAAGCCGTCACGGCATGAGACAGCATTCGAAGCGGGCGAGCAAGGCGTGCGGTGGGAATTGGATGCACGGTGACGGAGGGCGCGCTGGCCTATGTCAGAAGGAGGCTCTGTTATGTTAGTGAAAACACGATTCGGTTGCCAAAAGCCGTTTTTTTTTTTTTTTTTTTGCCTCCCTTTAAAAATTTTAGAGCTTCAACTAGCCAATGTTGACAACCTGCCCGCCACGGACTACCAGCCTCGTGCGTCCGGGACTGCCCCCCTCTCCACTTGCCAGTGCTCCTTTCTCTCAGACGATGGTAATCTTTTGACTGTTTCTCTTCCAGATCTATAAGTTTATCCTCTCTTACATCCAGTCTCCCCCCCTCTCATCACGTCTCCCCCCCCCCCTCTCCTCCATGCCCGCTTCCTCTGCCATGGACGGCAGCGGGCTTCCCCCCAGTGCGTCCTCTGTTAACCCCCAAGTCACTGGCTTGCTCGAGCGCCGCCAGCTGCTGACGGAGGAGCTCGCCGAGTCGCCCTACGATGCTGTTCTCTACCTCCGTCGTGCTGTAGTCTACACCGCCTTGGCCTACCCGGACCTGGCCGCCGGGGATGCCTACCGCGCCCTGCTGCTGACCGACGAGATCGGCGATGAGAGCTTCGAGTACCACGACCGGGCGCTCGCGGCCATGTCGCCCTACGCGGCCCGCGGCTCGCTGCCCGACGTGCTCCGGCAGCACCACGGGCTGCCCCCCGCCGACGCCGCGCCGGCCGACGGGGACCTCCTCGGGGCTGCGCAGGCGCTGGCAGAGGCGGCCGCCGTGCGCTGCTACCAGATCCTGTCTCGCAGCCTGCTGTTCTGCGGCTGTCTGCGCAGTGCGCACACCTTTTGCCAGCGCGGCCTCGCCGCCGCGCCGGACGACCAGGACCTGGGGGAGACAATGCGCCGCATCGACATGGCGGCGCGCCAGAGGCTGCGCCGGTCGCAGCGTGGTGACGGTGGCGGTGGCGGCGGCGGCGGCGGCGGCGATGCAGAGAAGACCGGCAGCGGAGACGGCTTCACATACAGCCCCATGGACCTGCCCGACCGCGGCCTCGTGCGCCGCGAGGTGTACCCCTGGAACACATGCGAGCCGGACCGCTTCTCTGCCGAGTCGCTGGCGTTCCTGAACGCCGAGCTTTCCCGCGCGGCGCCCAAATGCGAAGTGCTGGCGACTGAGCTGCCCATCTTGGTTGAGCACGATAGCACAACCACCGCCACCGCCACCGCCACCACCGGCGACGACCGTCCAGGCCCGACCCGTCGACAGCTCGGCCTCTTTGCCAAGGCGCCCTTTGCCGCCGGCGAGCCCGTGCTGCGCGAATACTCGCTGCTGACGGCCAACAACCGGCTCAAAGAGGCGGCGTGCGACGCGTGCGGCACGGAGCTGCCCCAGCTGCGGGACATTGGCACGCCGGCGGCGGACGGCACGTCGATTGCGGCCCCGGTCAACTGCCCCGACTGCTACGACACCGTGTTCTGCGACGCCTTCTGCTTCGACCGCGCGCAGGAGAGCTACCACCCGGCCGTCTGCGACCGCGACGTGGATGTCATTGCAAAGGACCCCGAGGACGCCCGCCACGCCGACGACGCCCTCTACGTCCTGCTCCTCGCGCGCCTGCTGGCCATGGCGGCGCACCAAGAGCGCCACCCGCTGCAGGTGACCGAGGTCAAGTACATCTGGGGCGATTTTTTGCCCTCTGAAGCCAACGCCGGCGTCGCCATGGAGGACGCTGCCACCGCCACCGCCACCACCCGCGAGAGCCAGTCTTCCTACGGCCTGCCGCCGGCCGCCTGGACGCTGCCCTTCAGCTTCGAGGTCAACATCGCGGCGCCTCTGCACATTCTCGAGAAGATGGACCTGGACGTGTTTGCCGACCTGGCGCTGTACGACGTGTGGGTGTGCAACACGCTCTACGCCAAGTTCCGCGGCACGGCGTCGGCGCGCAAGAGCCGGCGCGACGGGCGGCCCGACGTGGCGGCGGTGCACCCCCTATGGTGCCTGGCGAACCACGACTGCGATCCCAATGTGATCTGGGAATGGGGCGGCCGCATGGTGCTCTCGGCGCGGGAGGAGCGGGTCAAGCTGGGCGGCGGCGGCGGCGAGGGCGAGGGCGAGGGCCGGGGCCAACACGAACCCCGGCCGGGCGGCATTGCCGCCGGCCAGGAAATCCTCAACCACTACTGCGATGTCGACCTGCCGGTGCGGCTCCGACGGGAATGGGCGAGCGGCAGCCTTGGCGGCTGGTGCATGTGCCTCCGCTGCCGTACCGAGGCGGCTGCAGAGGCCCAGGCTTCGACTTCAGCGTCATAGACGCGTCACACAAAAAAACACCTTCCGGGGAACAAAAAAGAGGCTAGGAAAACAAATAGAATGGGCTTTAGGACCTCAAAAGACGGGGGTGGAGGGGACGTGACCGCCTTTTTTAATTCATAAATACTCACGAAATGAAATTTTACGCTGGACGTACTTCAGTGTTGATGCAAAAATTCTCAGTTTGCTGTGTGCTTTTTTTGATCTCTTCCAGGAAAGAAAAAGAAGAAGAAAACAGAAAATGACTATGACATAAACTCCCTACTGAAGAAAAAACTCCCGGTTCCCGGCGAAGACAACGACTGAGCGATAAGATTCCATGTTCATAATCCAAAATACAGGGGATATAAAAGAGGTGTGGGGAGGGGGGGGGTGGAGGAGGAGAAAGAGACGTGAAGAGGAGATTCCAGGAAAAAAAGCAATAAACAGGAGAGGAATACAATATACACATCCAAGGTTCAGGTAGATAGAAAAAGAGAAAAAAAAGAAAAAAACAACGGAAAGAGGGCAAAAAAAGGAGGCAGGTGAACGAAACGTCAACTGTGATGGTCATGGGGAGTGCGGCAGAAGATTCACAACAAAGTAACAATTTTTTTAGTCACTCGACAGACGCAGAGTCGGGTACAACGGAGCAGGAGGAGCCTCGAGCTTCCTGGGCAGCGGGAGCCGCGCAGAATTGGGCGGCTCGGGCAGCTCGCGGCCGCCGTAAGGCGGAGCAGGGCGGGAGCCGTCGTACTCCTGGCGCGTCAGCCGCGTCTTGATGTACTCGCGCAGAGACTCGATCGTGCGGACGTTGCCGAGCCACTGGTCGTAGGACTCGGGCTCGCTGCCACCGCTCGTGTCCGAGGACGCGGATGGAGAGGCGGCCGTGGCCGTACCGTCCCTGGAGCCCTGCCTCTGCTGCGGACGCCCATGGTCGTCCTCGACATGCACCTTCCGGCTGATGCTTTGCAGCATACCGCCGCGGTGCGGCCGGTCGTCAGGCGGGAAGCTGGAGCCGAGAGTGGTGGGTGCCGCAGAGCCGGGGTACGCGACACCGGACGTGGGCAGGTGCGGGTAGGCGATGGTGCTGCCGACTGCTGGCACCTGCCGCAACGAGGGCGACATGCCCGTGCTGGAGGCGCTGGGCGAGTGGCCAGACGTGTACGAGGCGCCGCTGGACGGCGGAGTCACCGCTGGCGAGCCGCCGCTCTGGGACGAGTGCGACAGGGCCGTGATGGGGGAAGGCATGTGCGCAGCTGAGACGGCCGCCGCTGCATAGTGGTCGTTGGCCAGCGCCGGCCGCGCCAGGGGCGGCGGATTGTTGCGCAGGTCAAAGGCGTGCGTGTTCGCTGTGGGCGAGGCGCCCGAATTGTCATAGATGGTCGACTGCATCTGCTCCAGCAGCGCATCCATCTCTTCGAGATCGTTTTTCGTCCGCAGGTTCGGGATGGGCGGCAGGAAGTAGTGTTGGGCCATGGGGTTGTGCGGAGCTGAGGCGAGGAGGTGAGGCGGCTGCGGCATGAACTCCGCCGCGACGCCGCCACCACCGCCGCCGCCGGCACCGCCACCACCATGCTGCAGGGGCATGAGCGACCGACCGACCTGGGTATACGAGGACGGGTCAACATGGCCACGCTTGAGGGAGCCGAAGAAATCGTTTAGCACGTCGAGGTTACGACGCTGGGGCTGGTAGCCGCCGTGGCCGACGTCGGCCGGCCCGCTAGCGAGGTGGTGCTGCTGTGGTGCGTGGTGATGCTGCTGCTGCTGCTGCTGCTGCTGCTGCTGGTGGCTGTGGTGGTGGCCACCAATGTAGCCGTCGCTGCGCGGGTTGAGCGCCGGAGGGAAGTAAAGGTTGGCGCCGTACGCCTGCTGCTGGGCGTAGTAGCCAGCGTGGCCGCCGGCCTGGTGGTTCTGGTTGAAAGCCGAAGGATTGGTGCGAATCTGGCCGTTGTGGTCGTAGTAGCTGGACGTTGCTGCTGCATGTTAGTATACCTCGGTTTCTGGCCCACAATCGGTTGCAGCAGTTCGCACTGCGGACTGCCATTGTACGTACTCGAATGCGGCCGGTATGCAGATCCAAGGCCGCCAGAGAGGTCCTGGCCAGGCCGTGGGTTCAGCACGGAGTCGTCGGCGTGGGTCTTGACGTGCTTCTTGAGATCCTGTGGCCGCTTGAAGGTCTTGCCACAGAAATCGCACTTGTGCGGCTTCAGAGGCACATGCACGCGGATGTGCGACGTGATGTGGTCGCGCTTGACGGTGGTCGTGCGACACTGGTTCCACTGGCACGTCAGGTTGAGGTTGTTGGTGCTCTTGCGGCCGACATGGCGCTCGCAGATGTGGTCCTGGGCCGGCATGTTAGCAGGGGCCACGGCGGCAGCGGGGCACGCTTGGCTGGTTGGCAGACGGTTCTGCTCTGCTCTGCACTCACATATAGAATCTCGGCGGTGGCAAACCGCTCGTTGCACTGGCTCCAGCGGCACACGAGGTTGTCGTCGTTGCTGCTGCTGCTGCTGCTGGCGCCGCCGGAGGCTGGCACGGAGGCGGACGACTGCGGCGTGGTGGTGGCCGTGGAGGCGCCGGGCACCGGGGTGTTCCCGCTGGAGCCGGACGAGCGACTGCCCGTGTCCTGTGTCGACGACATGTTGGCCCGGGGTTCTGACGCGAACTGAGTTGTAGCAGGTTGACGGTTATGACGGGTAGACTGTCAAAACGTTGCCTGTCTGTCGGTTGGCCTGACTAAGCCCGTTTCGATCGTTGGGCGTGCGGGTTGCTCTTTCCCACGGTGTTGTCCGAGGAGAAGGAGGCAGGAGGCGATTGTGTTCGTTGATATGCTACCACAACAGGTGTGTCGTCACCGGGGAGGTAGAGAGGGGGGGAAGACAGAGACGAGACAGAGCGCAGCGACGGGGAATCGCGACGGTGAAGCGCGACGGTGTTTAGCGGTATAGCAGGCAAGAGCAAGGCGCGATGCGCACACGGTCGTTCCTTCTTCTCGTGGTCTCAAGCTGGGGAAGCCGGGGTCGCAGTCGCAGTCGAGAGGCGGTTTCCAGTTCTGGGGTGATGGAGGGGAAGGGAGGGAAGGAGCATGAGGTGAACCGGATGGGGGGCACGCGCATACTTGTTCTTTTCTATTCTTCCCAGGGGAAGCGCAGACGATGTCTCTGGACGGGCTTCCGTCCTCCATTTTTGTGGCCTGCGTCTCCAGACTGTTTGTTCTTTTCGCAGAGCGCCTCTCTTTCTGGTCCCCTTCTTTTTGACACTGCGTTCGTTATTTGGTCTTGGCGGTCTTGGCGGTCTTGGCAACTCGGGGGCTCGGATTCCCGATGCGACACCTGATTGGCCCGTATCTCGCCCGCCCGAGTCGGAAAGTACCGTGACCAGAAGCAGCCGCATTTCCAGGCGTGTTATCAGTGCACATCAGGTACCGCGACTTTGGGCAGCATGCGTGCCAAGACACGCCAAGAATCGGCCAAGGCTTGGCGTCTTATTGGAAAGTCTTGGCATTACTCCACCGAGGGGGTCTCTCTTGTCCCTTTGCCCTTTGTCAGTCCAGGCGCCCGCCCTAGCTTTGGGATGCCTTTCCCTTCCTTCCCTTGTGAATTTTGTCGCTGCCACACTCTTTTCCGCGTGTTCCAGACCCTCTTTTGCGCAATGCAGCGGGGCCTTTGTCATGGGACCCGCCACCGTCGCAGCACTGCCGTCATCCGTTTCGGCTGGAGGCGAACAAATAAGGTGCGATGCCATGCGCAGCCCGGGCGAAGCGCGTGGGCGAGGGCTCGCTTCGGCCACAACGTCCTCCTCCTTTGCCGGGTCAGCTGCCCATCCCTTCCTCGTGTGCGTACTTGTACAAGCACGGCATACGCAGTACATATACTCCGTAGATTAAACCGCGGTTGTGCACACCATCGCCGCCAACGGACGTTGCCCCGTGCCCACCCGTCCTTTGCTGGGAGGATGCCGTTTTGACTAATACCAAGAGTTTGCGGTCGGCTGGCTCTTGGGGCTAGGGCTGCCAAGCCACAACCACATCAGGCTCACCTCGATAGCCGATCGTGCTCCGTTTTGCGACCCTTTTCGTGAAGGCTCCGGTGCAATGGAATGCAATATTGATTATTGGGTATTTTGTGGGATATGAGATGCGAACAGGCGGACATGGCTGGGCCTTGGGACGCGGAGCGAAGCACAGTTATAGCCGGGGGCCTCGTTTGTGTTTGGCGAGGATGAAAAGACGTCCGAGAGTCAATTTGAAATTTGGTTGATCTCTGTTCAGCGCCGTCTCGTCTTGACGACCGTTCTTCCTGAGCGCTCACTGAGCGTGGTCTCTAGAAGCCTTCGTACCCGTTTGAAGATTCCTTTCGGCGTGTTTCTCTGTACGGACACATGGATGATGGTACACGATGGCCACGCGACGTGCCAACAAACATTGGCCTCGAACCATCTCCGGGCCGCTCGATCACCTCGATGGTCTCGAGTCTGCCTTCTCGAGACGAAGCCTGGGAGAATGGCAGCCCTTTGGCTCCTTTCAACCTTCCATGCACCTCGCAATCGCGTGCCTTACAAGTCACAAACGAGCAGAGGGGGAGAACATTCAAGTCTGGGGTGTCGCAACGACAGTTTTATTGCCTTTCACGGCAGGCCTGCTATACACTTTTGATGCAGCGAACCTGGGCCTGCTTTTTGCAGTGCCTCGAGTTGGAAAGAGTAGAGAAGAAAGTCTAACTGCCCGTCGCTTGGTGTTGCACCCCAAGAAAAAAAAAGGTAAAAAAAAACCCTTTCCCGAAACAAGCCGCCAACGAATCCCATATGCTTCACATTGTCTGCGGTTGCAGTGACGATGTGCTGGCTCTGGTTCCTCTCTGCCGGCGTCCCGTGGCGCACATTCGCATCACAGCAACGGAAAGAGAAATCACAGCCTTCCATAGGAGGTCTGCGGGGAAAAAAACAGAAAGCTTGTTTGTTGGTAAAAGCAGACCGACCAGTGATCACCGCCTCTGGGACTGTCTTGCCATAGAGAGACCAACTGTCCCATAGTCCGAATCCGTCCGGTGTTGAAGTGGAGGATGGGGCTGTCTCGGCCCTGTGTTGTATTGGTGTGGCGAAGGGGGTATATATATGCTAGAGTTTGTGTTTGTGTGTTAATGTGTTGATGTGTTGATGTGTGGTGTGAGTGTCGTACACATGCGCCGGTATCCAAAGAGCGAACAGTCGAAGTAAACCGTTGGTACGAAGACAAAACACCGCTTTGGCTGCCAAGTGTCCACCCACATAGTAGGGAGTCCCAGAAGAGACGAGGCAAGAGCGATCAAGAGACGACGGAGGCACTTTCCCAAGGACATGCGCCTGGATCAGATCTGCCGACCGAGTAACTCGCACCTGCCGTCTCAGACGCCGAGGTTTGTCGTTTTTAGGGAAAGACAGAAGGAGCAGCCCGGCTTGCAAGTTTGGTCCTCCTGGAAACAAGTCTTTTCCCTGCCGTCCTATTGGCGCAGTGCAGCGGCGGTGTATGTCTGTCTGTCTGTGTCTTTGCCCAGCGTCGTTGTAATACCTGTACCTCTGTGCCATGCCCCATTTTCCCGCTGCGTGTCGAAAAGCATGTCCCGAAATCAAGAAGAGAGGTGAAGGCCCCGCGGCCCGTAATAAGAAAAAAATATGTAACAAGAGGGGGAGGAATGATTGTGGAGAAGAGTGAAAAAAAACAATAGCAAGGCCGTCGTAAGAGGTGAGGAGGGAAGCAATAAAGAAAAATAGCCCAACAAAAACGTCCTGCGCCAAACAAAGAACAAGGGGGGAAATAACGCCGTCGTATGCACCAGTGATATATTATACAGATCCCAAGCGAAGAAGACCCTCGATAGCCTCACGCTCTTGTTCGTCGGAGGCATGCTGGAGGGGAGAAAAACCGGTCGCAGACAAGGTTGATTTCTGGCCGGGGTTGACAGTCCGCGCGGCGGCAAAAGAATAGGGTTGTATGTTGCCGGTAGCGTGAGAGAATTTGCTGAAAGAGCCGTAGGCTCGGGAAGACGAGAAGACGGGGCTACCGAACCGGCCCGCGGTGGTAGATTTCGAGTATGACGCAGCACGCAGCGCGGCAGCACCCATGGCACCCCAGTCTTCGTCGTCGGTCAGGTTGTCCGGATCGTCGTTCATCAGCATGTCTTCGTCCGGCGTACCGAAAAACGAGACCGAGGTCTGGCCGTCGTCGTCGTCCATGGACATCTTGTCGGCCTCGTCCTCAATCACATTCATGTCGCCAAGGTCGGTTTCCCGATACAGCGCACCGGATCCTTCGTTGTGTTGACGGAGCCGTTCGGCTCCAAGTCCCACCCCACCACCGCCGCTGGCGATGGGGATGCCCACCAAAGAGCCACCTTGTGGTGGTGACGGCCGTTGTCTGCCATTGCCAACACGTCGGGCACCCCAAACTCCCCAGCTCACCTTCTGGAATTCCACGCCACCGTCCAGTCCACCCAGCCCACCTTCTACTCCGTTCCCCCGGCCCTCCAACGACGCAACGACCAGCCTCCGAGCCTTTGCAGGTGGCATGAAGGAGAATCCCGGCACGGATGCCGTCAGGTGACCGATGATGTACCGGATGGCCAACGGGCCATGGTTCAACAGGATCTCCGGGAGGTGATACTTTGCCAGCATGGCCGGAGTGATCGCGTCCGCGGACTCGAACGGCGGCGACCCTATGCCGCCGGCAGCAGCTGCCGCAGCCGCAGCAAGGGTGGCGACGCCGTTGTTGTGAGCAGTCGAGCGATCGTCGTCGCTGAGATCCTGCAGGTCCAGGTCGGAATCGATCGGTTCCAGCTTGGCCGCCTTCTGCAGCTGGGCCTTGAGCCCGTGCGGCGGCAGCGCCGGCGATATGGAGTTGGGAGGAGTAGGGAGGGGATGGGAATGGGGTCGAGTCACAGGGACACTCCGCGCCGCTACACCAGTGAAGGAGTCTCGGGGGGAGGTCGCTTGGATACCGCGTCCAGTTTCAGCTGCCATGATTGCTGATTGTTTCTATTTGCCTTGTTTCTGGAGAGTAGAAGAAGAAGCTCGGTGTGTGCGTCGGTCGTCTGGGACGGACGCTGTCGTGTGCCGTTTGTTTTGGATGTTTGTTTTGATGAGGAATCGTTTCGTCACTGATGCGGTTGAACGTGTTAGTCATCCGCGATCGGTCGCCTCGGCAGGAAGACAAAGGGGGCAAGGAGACAAGAAGAAGGAAGGTAAAAATGAAAAGAAAAGGGAGAGGAATAATGTAAAGGAAAAGACACGAGGGACGACGGTGAGTGAAGCGACGCAGTTGAAGAAGGGGAGGGGGCAAGCAAGGAGTGATTCGGGAGGCGGGAGCGCGATGCGCGCGTTGAGTCACTCACATCGAAACGACAAAATCCGAAGACGGGGCGAATAACACGGCGGGCGACAAGAGCCTTGTGGTGGCAAAATAGAAAGCGAGGCGATGGCAGAGGAACCGATAGGCGACTATCGTACTGTGACAAGGAGATGAACTCTCGATGGAATAAACGTTCGATGCAGTATTGTGTTTGTTGATTGCGTTGGGGAGAGAAAAGGAGGGAAGGAGAAGGGGACGACCGGAGAGAGAGCGACCATCATCAGTTATGAAGGGGGGCGCCTGGATGGCGACGGGCGTTGGGGTGGTGGTGGCCCGCGCTTTCCCTCCAGGCGTGCGCCTGGCAGCGCTGCTTTGTTCGTGTGCCAGGGAAGCGACGTTGGCTGGCTGCTTGCACTTTCCGCTTCGTGCCAATCCAAAGGCGCAGGCGCGAAGGGGGGCGTGTGGTTATCTCGTATCTCACTGGCTATTATTGGGGGGGGGGGGGGGTGAAACCGGAAGGGGAATGGGCTGCACTCCAGCTAATACCAGGCGAAGCCATGGGGCCTGTTAGCGCCCTCTCTCCAGACGGCAAGCCAGGCCACGCCTGGTATTTTCGCAACTGTCGGCCGCCCATTTTCTAGCGCCTGTCCCACGGAGTAGGTAAACAGCGCGGGCGGAATTGTCGTCCTCCAGGTCTGTGACTCCCCCGTGTTGAAGGTCCACGCACCCGCTCCTTCCCCAGAGACCCGAACGCGGCCTTTCCACCAGGAAGGAGCGAAAGAGAGACGTCAGGAACAGAAACCGCGCAGCTGATAAGAATCCGCAACGACGACGGGGCCGCCATTCTCGTTAGCCTCGCGACGGTCGCAGTTATTATTCCTGTTCTATCGTTTTGTTTTCATTTTGTGCGCGCTTGGTCCCTTGCTCTCCCAGCACTTGTACGGCCGTGATAGGACTCTGTGGGAGATTGTTATGTTATTAGGGCAACGGCCCTGTGCGAAACCGGGCGTTGTGCTATTTCAGACGCGTTTTTAGTGTTGCTGGACATTGCTGGACATTGCTGGACATTTACAGTTCGCGAAATCGGCGGGGGGCAGGTTCCCAAACAGGAAACACCAGCAACAAAGCGTCTGGAGGGAGGGCAGGGCATTGCGACGCGCTTCAGCGATGGAAGCAAATGGAAGCCGGGTTGGATGACCAGACTTCCTTTTTTGGCTATGTTTCCTCCTGTTGAGTACGGAGTACTCCGTACAGCAAGCACACTTGGGTTGCTCCTCCCCCAAGGCCACTCTGCGCCCCACAACGGAACGGCTTTGCCTTTCATGCACGCACTTCCAGCACTGCGGCGGCGGGGAAATGGAGTGCTAAAGGGCGACGGGAAAGCGTCGACATCATCGACACGCACTTGCCCTTATCTCACCAGCTGGCCGTAAGATACCTGGCGTGTCATGCTCGGGACGACTCCGTGCGCCTGCCTCCGATTTTCGATCACGCACAGGAAGAATATATATTATGCACAGTATTTTGAATTTCGAGTCCTCGGTTGCCCCTTCCTTGTCCTGCGCCCCCCCCCCCCCCCGCTGACGTTGGCCCTTTCTTCTTTGTCGTCGTCCGTCGTTCTTTCCGCTTCGCCTCTGCCCTGCACGTCTATCTTGGGCCAATCACGTTGGGTTGCCACTCACGTTTATTGGCTCCTCCTGCTGCCGAAAGGTGCAGCTGACCCGACGCCAGGCTTGTGACTGCCCTGCCGTCTTTGTTTTGCCAGTATCGTACTCGCAGCAAATCGTAGTCTCACCCCGTATGTACGAGAGGAAAGCGCCATCGACACGCCCGACACGCCCCTCCTTGGGCCTGTGCCGCCCGCCTTCCTTTCAGCCAGTCGCGCTTTCCCACGTTGTGCGATGCCTCGACGACAGCCCATCCGCCCCTCGTCTTCCATTATGTCATAGCCCATTGTGGTTCCTTTTGCCACAGGGCATGCTTTGCCGGCTTCTTTGATGCTATTTTGAACCCCATATTTCATGCCGCAAGGGCTTGCGGCCTAGAAACGACGACAAATGCTGTGCACTGGACTCTCCTCGTGGGCGTCCCCCTCTCTTCGGGTCCTCCAAGAGGCGACGACATAGTGTGGGCAGCCTTTCTTTTTATTTTCCTGGACCGCCCGACCCGCCTATCCCGACAACGGCCAAGACGGACAGATCCCCCATCTTCCTTGTCCCCGTGTCTTTTGGTTTCTTCGTTTTCTTCATTTTCTTCCTTCTTCCCTTCATCCCGCCGTCGCTGCCCGATGGCAATCGCCCCCCCCCTTGCCAAAACGATACCCCTCTTGCGTCGTGTGCCCCTCTTTATCATGCAGACTTCTGCAGCCGGTTGCTACGGCATGTCGCAATGGTCTGTGTCGTCGTCTCGTCGTCTTTGCCCTGACTGACAGCTCCCCACGATGCCAGCAGTCTAGTAGTGGCATTGCCGGCGCTGCCCAGGGCCCTTCCCCTCCCGTATGTTCCTGCAAAAGATGTGAAAAACAACCGACCGTCAGTGTTGTCCCCCCTCTTGTGCAACCTCGCTTGTTGTCGTTGATAATGTGTGATGTGGTGTGTTGGTCTGTGTAGCGGCGGGGTAACTGTCCTCAGGGCCGGTCGTCGGCGGGAGTGTCCGCAAATACGACGGCAGGCCAGTGACTTGGAGCCAGGTCCTGTCGGCAGCTGCAGCAAATGGCAGAATTGCCGCAGAGAAGCGACCGGCCTCGGGTGGCCATGGACAGGCCCAATTGCGACACCAAACACAAAAAAGCCAATCGTACCAGCCCGTCCATGAAACACCGAGTGTTGATGTTCGCCTGCTGCTCGTCAACAGAGAGGGAAAAGACGCAAAGGCATGCGATACGCTGGGGTCAGCCAACCAATAACGCACCTCCTATTCGGATGGTGTGACTCATTTGGCTGTGAACACAAAGAAAGACAGCCAGGTCGCTTCCCTCTTCCATCCACCCCTCCGCCCTTCCTTCGTACACGTAGCTCCTTGGACCCTTCTGTCTGGCTGTCAAGAAGCCGCCCCGCCGTTGAAAATATACTGCCGACAGGACTGTTAATGCCACAGGCCGGCTGTTAGTCGAACTCGTAGAGTTGAAGAAGGGGGTGGGGGGGGGGGGGGGGGCAAATAAGAGTAACGTACCGATTTCAGGACATCGAGCCGCTCGGAAGACTGCTCGTACACTTGGCGGTACTGCCGCAGACTTTCTTGCAGCACAGCCGGCCGTGTTGTGCGGCCCTCGCAGATGGCTTTCATCTGCAGCTCCATCTCTTTGCGCAGAAAGGGCTTGCCCAGACTGATTTCAAAGTTCATGCGGTCAAAGCCCTGGATCAGTGCGACGCCGAGCTGCGTCGGCACAAACACGCGCTGGCCGCCACGACCCCCGCCGCGTCCGCCGCGGCCGCCACGCGCACCGCCTCGTCCTCCACCACGGCCCCCGCGGCCACCACGGCCCCCACCTCCCCCGCCGCCCGTGCCGTCATTCTCATCGTCGCCGCCGGCACCCTGCTGGTGGCCCCCCGCTTGCTCAACCGTCCGCACGTATTCACGGTCTTGAATCTTCTGAATGTGCTCTGCCATGGTTGCGTCTGTGCCGATGCCGTTGGCGTCCATGAGACCAATGAGATCGGCTTCCGTCAGGTAGCCGGGCGCCGAGGTTTTGCCCTGTGTCATGAGCGCCTCCGTGGGCTCGAACCGCTCACCCACGGCAAAGGCGGGCAGCTCGGCCGAGTCTGTCCAGTTTTCGTAGGGATAGACGTCCAGGAAGTTCCGCTCCAGAACGTGGACGCCGTGCGCTTTGAACCGCTCCGCGCCATACACGATCTCGGCGTCCGTTGCCATGCCCTTGGCATCGTCCGCGCAGCAGGCGAGGAACCGTCGCACGACAAGCTCGTAGAGGCGGCCCTCGTCGGCGCTCAGCACGCTGGGTGCGCCGTAGGTAATCGGATGGATGGGCGGGTGGGCCTTGTCGTCGTGCGGCCCGGCACGCGGCCAGACAAACTTGTTTTCCTCCAGCAGGCCGCGCGCAAACGGGCCCCAGCGCTGCGTCGTGTCTTGCGTCTGCTTCTGGATTAGGCCGCGGAGGTTTATTCCCTTGTCGAACCGGTCCGTTTCCGTGCGCGGGTAGCTGATGAAGCCCTTGTTGTAGAGGTCCTCCGCGACCTTCATCGCCTGCTGGCCCGTCATGCGCAGGAAGCGGGTGGCCATGCTCTGCAGCGTCACGGTGGTCAGCGGCAGCGGCCGCCAGCGCTTTGTCGGCTTCTCTTGCACCTTGACCACCTCGGCCTTTCGGGCTGCTAGGCACCGCTCGTACAGGATGACGACGGACGCCCGGTCGAAGAGGTGGCCGCGCGCCCAGCCAAAGGACGCCGAGGCCTTGCCCTTGGTGTGCTTGACGGCGATGCTCCAAAAGGGTTCGGGCACAAAGTTCTTGACGCGGAAATAGTTGTCCACGACAAAGCCGAGTGTTGGAAACTGGCACGAGCCTGTCGAAGACCGGGCATTGCGCAGGATCAGTACTTGGACGTACAATTCAAAGATGAATGGAAAAGAGGGAGAGAAAAAAGGAAAGAAAGGCAAGCAGATGCTCACCATAGCTCAGTGTCAGAGACGCCATCGGGCCGCCCAACGTGCGCAGGTTGTTTGTCAGGAACCGCGTAAAGGCATAGCCGATACGCAGATCCAGCTCAGAGCGAGCAGACACCGCGTTGACCTGTTTCTCGTCCAGCATGACAAGATTGCGAGCCGCATTGAGAATGTGTCTAACCAACGGAGGTGAGCAAGGGCCTTTTGAAAGCGGGAGGTTTTGGGGGGGGGGGGGGTCGGACACGTACGCTCGCTCAATGTTGCTAAAGTGTGCTCTTCGGACCTCGATCGACGGCTTCCCCTTGCGGGCTGCATCGCGGATCTCACTGCCGATGTGCTCGCCCTCGAGGTCACAATCGGTCCAAATGAACAGGGCCCGGGAGTATCGGGCCTGCCGCTCGATGTTGTCGGCAAGAACCTTCTTGTCCTGCGGAACGACGGTGTGGACGGGGGCGCTGAAAAGATGCTCGGGCGGCGGATACTTCCAGTCGCTGACCTCCTGGCCGAACTCCAGCTTCGTCATGTGGCCAGACACGCAGGTCATGGTGACTTCGCAGCTGCCCCAGGGCGGGCCAAAGTCAAATGTGAAGACATAGTTCTTGACGTACTTTGACTGGGTGTTGTGCTGCGTATTGGAAGCCGCTGTCAGAGCGGCACTTGGTTTGCGGCGGGTACAGCAGGTGGGGGACACTCACTGTCTGATACTGCCCGCCGGAGAGGTGGCCAGCAACCGCCTTGGAAATCGACGGCTTCTCGGCGACGCAGAGAATCTTGGTCATTTTCGCCCGCCTCTTACGTCGAGGCTCGACGTGTCTTCGATGCCACAGACAAACACGTCTCGATTTTTGGCATTACGGCCGCCCAGCGCGCAAAGTCCGTCACCAAACAGGCATTCTGTCACAATGACACGTGAATTCGGCGGCCGTCGCGTTCTGGCGGACCAATTGAGCCAGATGCGTGTCTTTTTGGAGCGCAGCAAAGCAGGGGATGTAAATATCGACACGGGGCAATCGTTAGGGGCGGCTCTTGATGCCTGTGGCCAGGCCTCGCGGTGGGTGGGGCAGAACCGGCCCCACTGTATGTTCCCCCCTTTTTTCTCTGAAGTCATAATATGGGGTAAACGAAACGCTGGAAAGAGCTTTGGCGAGGGACAGCGCCTAATGCTCCGTACTGTATTTAAACCACACCTCACGCTCCCGCAGCCGAGCAGGCAGACGTCTTTCTTCACTTTCTTCGCTTTTCATTTCCCACCACGCCCCCTGTCTCGCTCCGGTACCATATCGCCATGGCCCTCCCCATCCTCCAAACCGTCAGCGACTGCGCGAGCTACGCCGCGACCGTCGAGCCTTTCGTCGACGAGCTCTACCACTTGCCAGGCGACGTCATCAGCGCCGCCGCCGCAGTCTTCTCTTCCGGCTCTGGCGGCAGCGCTGCAGGGCGGCTTGCACCGCTGCTGCAGCTGTACCTCAACACAAACCCTCTGGTGTCTGGCTTTGCAGTTTCTCTTGCACTGGGGGTCGTCTTCTTCGTGGTGTCGGAGATCAATCGCAACTACTCGCAGGTCGACAGGTGCTGGAGCCTGCTGCCGACAGCCTACATTGCGCACTTTAATCTGTGGGCTCGCCTGGCGGGCGTGTCGAGCGAGAAGCTGGACGCCGCGTTGCTGTACAGCGTGGTTTGGAGCGTGCGTATTTCGCCCCCCCCCTCCTCTCATGCCTACGTCGTTGATCTTTGCTGACCAACCACACCCCCCCCCTTCCTAGGCTCGATTGACTTTCAACTATGCGCGCAAGGGAGGCTACAATGTTGGATCGGAAGATTACCGATGGTAAGGTCCCTGCAAGGAGGTGCCGTGTCAGCACTTTGTCTTTGCGTTGCGCTGGAGAAGGAAAAGAAGAAGAAGAAGAGAAACTAACCCTTCCTCTAGGGAGATTGTCAAAAAAGGCATCCCAAGCTGGCTTTTCCGCATCTTCAACCTGACGTTCATCTCCTTCTTCCAGAGCGTCCTGCTCTTTGCCATTGCCGCACCGGCCTACACGCTGCTGTTGACGAGCACCGTCGAGAAGGAACGGACCGCCGCCGATGCCGCGTTTGCGGCCGTCGAGCTGGGCATCGTCCTTGTCGAGTGGTTTGCCGACCAGCAGCAGTGGAACTACCAGACGGCCAAGTCCAAGTACCAGGCGTCGGCCAAGGCCCCCGCGGGCTATGACCAGGCCGAGCTGGACCGCGGGTTTGTCACCAGGGGCCTCTGGGCGCACAGCCGGCACCCCAACTTTGCCGCCGAGCAGACCGTGTGGCTCGTGCTGTACCAGTGGAGCTGCTACTCGAGCGATGTGCTGTACAGCTGGGCGGGCGTCGGGGCGGGTGTGCTCGTGCTGCTGTTTCAGGGCTCGACGTGGCTGACCGAGCAGATCACGAGCGGCAAGTACCCGGACTACAAAGACTATCAGAAGCAGGTTGGCATGTTTGTGCCCACGGGATTCTCTGGCTACAAGGCCTCGCAGCCGAAAATCGCGGTGCCCAAGGTGATCCGGACCAGCGAACTGGCCCGAAAGCAAGCCGAGAAGGCAGCCAAGGCCAGTGGCAGCACGACGACCGGTCCGGCACGGAAGAGGTAGGGCGAGCATGGGACTGGTAGGCGTTCACAGGCGTTTCTTTCTCGGGTTTACCAAAACAAAACAAATCAGACCGTCCTTCTTTCTCCCTTTCTTCCCATTTTTTGGCACGTGGCTCTCCCAAAACAATACCAAATACCAAAACCCACCCCCCAAGACCGAGTAGACATCGATGTTCCCGTCCAGACAAGGCGATCATCTACGGGGGAGGCATGTGCATTGTTCTGTCCCGTGGTACGACACAGTCGATGGACGTTCGGGGCAGCGGTGTCATACGAGACAACGAGCGTCACAGAACGCGATGGGAAGACCCATTCGAGGTTTTAAATGACCCTATGCCGGGGGGCTGTCCGCATGCAAGATTCGCCCTCAAGACATCCCAGTCGACCAATCTCGAAGCCGGCCCGCGTGCATCAACATCGGGATCGGTGGAGCTGGTGGCGTGTAGCGGCTCTACATATTATACTGTGGGACTGTGAGAGCTGTCACGAGCACCTTCACATGTGTTTTGCTTTGTCTTCTGTTCTGGGGCACGAGGCAACACGGTGGACGGAGCACCGGGGATGGAGGAAGGCACCCGGCCCGAAGGGCACACTCGCCCCTTCCTTCTCTGATACGAGCCGTGTCGGCGCGAAATGCTCGCTCTTTTTGATTTTAGCCCAGGCCGCTTCGCGCCACTGCAAATTTTGTCATCCGTCGCCCCTGGAAATACCGGGCTAATTAACGCGGACGAGGCAACGCTCGTGTGGGACAACGACAGCTGGAATAACGCGGCAAGAGCATCCCGCGCGGCCACGGCGTGGTTCTTTGTTCGTCCGAACGCCCCAAAACGCTGGTCTGCGGCCGACGTGGCCGAGGCGCGAAACGCTTGCTCGTCCTCGGATCCGCTTTGGTCTCGCTCTTCCTAGATCTCCCTCTGTTTTGACACTTTTGGTGTAAATGTCAATGGGCCCCATCGAAAACGGGCCGTATCTACTGCTGCCATATCTCCATAAAACACGAAATTTCGCTCCCCTTTCGCCGTGACTCAACATTCCCTTTCTGTTTTTTTTACTATCCTTGCTGTATTTGTAATTTCTCACCGCGCGTCTGTCGAAACCGTTTTCTTCTATTGCGGCCGTGAAAGTGTCTAAAAATAGGGGCTATTGGACGCCCCCTGGAGCCGCAACCAAGGTCGATCGATATATAATGCAGTCCCGAGTCTTTCCTTTTCCCCTGTGACGTTCTCTCTTCTGCCTTTCCTCTCCCATCAGACATCTCATAGCATCGCCCTTAACGAGCATACCTCTCGCGCGTCGTCGGCTCGCGCCTTCAGCACCAGACGACCTCTCTGACCTTGCATCCGCCGGCGACGCCATGGCGTCTTCCGGCCACCAGAGCGGCGGCAGCTCACTCGTGGCACCCTCCATGTCCCTTTCCTCGTCCAAGTCCTCACATTTCGACGGTATGTGGTCCAACCAGCCGTCTCGTCGCGGCTCGGATGCATCCAGCATCGCGCCTGCACCTGAACTCCTCTCTGCGATCCCGCCCGGCAAACTCGGGCCGCCTCCTGCCATCGCCACAATACCTGCACCTCCCCTGCGGCACCAGCCGCCGACGCCAAACCCCGACCCGGTTGATGGCGTGCCAATGGCCGTCCCGGCTTCGGACGGCGGCCTGATTGCACCCACACCCGCACCGTCTCGGCCGCCTGTCGTGCATACAGAAGATGCACTGGGGCGCGTGTATCCAAAACCAGTGCGGGAACTCGACGTCCACGAGGCGCTGGCTCGGGAGCCGCAAAAGTGGACGCTGGGCCATTGGAAAAAGAACGCCCGCGACATTCCCCTGCCACCGTCGTCGGTGCCGTTTACGCCGGCATCCAAGAAGCGCTTCGAAGACATCAAAGACGAGCTTCGCCGGTCGCATACGGAGTTGGCAGCCCTGAAAAGGCCGGCATCCACAAAGTGATGGGAGAGCTCAAAGAGATCGGAGACGCCAGAACGGGATGGAACGACACCAGCGCCCTCCCTTTGCCACCAGGATGGGAGGGCATGGGGGTTCACGGGACGGACCCCAACCTCTTGGCATCGACGACGATTTTACGAGATACGAAGATACCCTCTATGATTTCTGATTCCCTTCGAAATAGGGATCGTAACACAAAGTATAGTAAATACACAGAAAAATTGCATTGCATTCTAGCTAGAGAAAATAAAACCACCCAATGAGCCGCACGCTTGGATGAACCTGTCATCAAGCCCTCTGTACACTGCGCGACTCGTTTTATACACTGCCCCCTTTCGTGCCAACCTAGCTGCAAAGTGGCCTGAACGCCTCCCACTTCTCGTCCTCGCCTGATTAAACTCGGTCTCCTTTGGCCACTTACAGGGCCTGTGCGTGCCCTATGTGAGGCGAGCGGAGAGGGCGACTCCATACACAAGGACCATGATAAACGACGTGAGATTGAGCAGCGACGAGATGCCATGCAGTTTGCCGAATCTCCTGTTGAGAGCCAGCATCTCCTGCGACTGGGGCGCCGGATCATAGCTCTTCTTGCCGTCTTTGCGCTCTGCGTTCGTGTTAGTAACTGCATTTCTTTATTCTTCAATTTTGAACGTTATTGATTTTACCAGCCAGACATCGGCGTCATGCAACACGTTGGAGGGGAGAGGGAGAGGGCGCCTACCCTGCGCGTATCGCTCGGCCATGCACTTCTTCGTGGCTGGAAGGAGAACCAGTAGGTTTGCGAGGCCGGTTGCGCACATGGTGGCAATCGGCAGGAGGAACCCCCAGCGGTTGTGAGGCTCCAGAAGCCCGGTGATGCCCGCGGCATCGGCGCCAGGTCCGCCGCCCGGGTACGTGACGGCCAGAACCAGGGGGATGGCTGACTGCATGCCAAAGTAAATCGGGAACAGCTTGGTCTGCACAGCGGCAAACTGCGGTCGAGTCAGGACCCTGAATTGGACAAAGCCGTTGATGAACGACTGGGCATTGACGTTTTAGCATGGGTGCAGTCTGTTGTCTGTCGAAAAATACAGGGGGTAAAACTCCGCAGGCCGGGGATGGTATCTTACATGAAAGACGGTCGTTCCCAGGAGCGTGCCATAGCTAGCAGGCGGCGCGCATGCGGAGTCAGCAAAAAATCAACAACCGAGGCCATTCCATCCGTGGTCTCTGGCGGGAAAAGAAGAAGAAGAGGAAGAAGAGGAAAGTGAAGCAAAATAACAAGGGGTGTCTCACGAGAGGACGTGGTAGGGAGCGGGCGTGAGAAGAACCGGAGAACCGGCCATCTTGGAATACGTATCGGCGATCAAAAGGCGATGATAAGAGGAGCTGTAAGACACAATCAAGCAATGCGGCCAGCAAGAGAGAACAAGACCAAGGTCGTCAGTTGTAGAACTTTGGGCCGAGACACGAAATTCATGATCGAGATGGGATAAAACGTAATAATAGGCGGGGAAGGCGCCCCATTTGTATTAGAGATTACGGAAGCTTCCTGCGCCGCCGTGGCGGCCCCTCCTGTTTCTGTTGGGTGGGTCGGGGAGCTGGGGCCTTTCCTCGTCCTGGGAAGCATCACGTGTTTTCGTGACAGCCGCAGCGCGGGTGGTTGCATCCTGTGCTCCACCCCGCGGCTGCCTGTTCTCTCAGCGACCCACTCCCCAATTGAGCTTTTGCACATCCCCCCATACTACGTGCGCTCTATGTACACCGTTCTCGACCGTACAGCTCTTTGTCGAGACGGTCGGCATCCAAGGCACCGGCCGCTCATTTCCCACTGACAAGCACAGAGACTCGCCTTGGTGGTTCGGAAACGAAAGCTGCCAGGAGAGACAGGAAAGCCAAAATGGCCGACAAAGAAGCCACCGTCTACATTGTCGACCTCGGCGCCACCATGGGCGAGAGGCATGGCGGCCGCAGCGAGTCCAACCTCGACTGGGCAATGCAGTACGTCTGGGACAAGATCTGCACGACCGTGGCCGCGTCGCGCAAGACATGGACCGTTGGCGTTTTGGGATTGCGGTCGGACGAGACCCGCAACCCGATGCAAGACGAGGAGGGCTACGACAACATCGAGGTGCTCCAGGGCATCGAAGCCATGAGTCTGACGTCGCTGCGGAAGCTTCGTGCCCGCGTACGGCCAAGCGCATCCAAATCTGGTGACGCCGTGTCAGCCATTATCGTGGCGACAGACATGATCAGCAAGGCGGCACCGAAGCGGCTCAAGTTCAACCGCAAGATAGTCCTGGTGACCGACGGCCGCGGCCCCATTGACGGCGACGACTTTGACGATCTGGCTCACCAGATAAACGAACTGGGCATACAGCTGATTGTTGTGTAAGCTTAACCACCGAGCATGCGCATAAGCGCCCTGTGCAAGAAGACATGGCGAGCTGTGTGGCGCTGACACGGGTGACGTTCAGTGGCGTGGACTTTGACGATGCCGAGTATGGCTTCAAGGAAGTAGGCAAGCCAAAGCTAAAGGTAAGCTAGAACGCGAGCGGGTAGAGCAGGATGCTGGAAGTGCCACACCAACCCCGATATTGACAGTCGATAAAGGAAAGCAACGAACAGCTGTTGAGCAAGCTCGTCGCAAAGTGCGACAATGGGGTCTTCGGCACACTAGCAGAAGCCATTGATGAACTGCAGAGACCGACCGTCAAGTCATCCCGGCCCTACAAGACATATGACGGGCCCATGACACTTGGGGGTACGGAGAGCAGCCTTTCTGTCAACGTTGAGCGGTACTTTTTGACAAAAGTGGCCCGGCCACCGCCGGCCAGCACTGTTGTCCTCCGGCCGGAGAGCGCAGACGCTACGCAGTCGACACACACCCTCGGCGAAATGGAGGGGGTCGAAATGGGCGACGTCGATTTTTCTGCTGTGAAGAGTACGCGTGTCTATACGGTCGACGACCCGACGAGGCTTGGTGGCAAGCAGGAAGTCGAATTCGAGAGCCTTGAAAAGGGCTATGAGTATGGCCGAACGGCTGTATACATTGGCGAGTCAGAACTCAACGTCACGCAGCTCGCGACCGAGAAGGCCTTTGCTATCGTCGGGTTTGTTACGCGAATCAATGTATGCCCCCCCCCAACAACAACAACAACAAAAAACGTTGTCCTCTTCTTGGCTGTATGTCTGGCGTGCGTCTAACAATGGCAGACCGAGCCGTATCTGAACATGGGCGAAAGCTGCATCATCATGCCACGCCGGTTCAGTGAGGAGGATGAGCTTGCCTTCACTGCTCTCGTTCAAGCGATGGTCGACACAGGCACTTGTGCTGTGGCCCGGTTTGTGGCAAAAGACATGAAGGAGCCCCAACTGCTGCTCCTCATTCCAACAGTCACCAAGAGCCTTGTCTGTCTCTACGATGTTCCTCTGCCCTTCGCCGAGGACGTCCGCACCTACCCGTTCCCGCCATTGGATAAAGTGATCACGGCGTCTGGCGCTGTATTGACAAAGCACCGACTTCTGCCAGACGACAGCCTCAACCAAGCCATGAGCAATTACGTTGATGCAATGGACATCTCGATGTTCGACACCGACGAAGACGGGTGGGTTTCGAGCTGTCCGGCGCAGAGCTTTTCTTTGTGCACATTTTGTTCACGCTAACGCATTTCCCCTCTCTGCCAGACAACCTGCGGAATATGCCGACCTGGCTGACAACTACTCTCCCATCATATACCGTGTCAACAAGGCAATTGCTTTCCGGGCGGTCCACCCAACCGAACCCTATGCGGAAAATGACAACGCGTTCGTGACGCGGTTTGATCACCCACCAGAGGCGCTCGTGGACAAGGCACGGTCCCAGATCGATGCGCTGCTCAAGGCTGCCGACGTGAAAAAGGTGCCACCAAAGGCCAAGGGTCGTGCCGGCCGGGACTCTGGGACAAACAAGCCCATCTCTGGGCTTGACATTGATGCCCTCCTGGGCAGCAGCGGCCCGGCCATCAAGAAGGAGGGGGACGAGCTGCGGAAGATTTCGCCCGAGAACGCAATTCCGGAATTCAAGCAGGCGCTGGAGAGCACTGTCAGCGTCGTGCAAGTCCAGGGCTTCTCCGAGCAGATGGGCGAGATCGTCGCGTCGCTCATTGCCACCAGCACCGGCGACATCCACTATGCCCGCGCCGCAGAGAACATGCGTGTTATGCGCGAGCAGCTGATTGAATTCGAAGAGCCGGGCATCTACAACACCTTCATCACGGGCCTGAAAGAACGGCTAGCAGCAGAAACGCTGGGCGGCCCTAGGCTGGACATGTGGTGGATCGTCCGCACCTCGGGGCTGGGCCTCATCACGACGACCGAGTCCGACGTGTCGAACGTGTCAGACGAGGCTGCCCAAGATGTAAGTGCTCCTGCTCCCTTGCAACCACGCCTCAACCCCCCCTCGCCCTCTCCCATTGTTGTCTGCTCGAGCTAACGTTGTGACTTGGCAGTTCCTCCGGCGCCTCAAAACCGCATGAGCAAGTGACTCACCGGCATACGATAGAGGCAGAAGAAAACTGGGGATAGAGCGGCCGTGCAGTTGTATTATTATTGTTCGTGGCCCTGTGTCTGGTCGACACCATGGGCACAAAAATCTATAAAAATGTGTTTGATGTATGATTCGTTAGCTTGCGGTATCGAAGATGTGACGACGTGAGCCGCAGTGTATCACGCCTTAACGAACGCACGCTGTTTTTGTGACGTGTCTCTCTGCTTGATCAGTGTCTGACTTGGACGGTCGACGGGGAGCACCCTGAATGTTGCTGTCCCGCTTGGAGAAACACGACACCGTCCACTGCTTGTTGGGGGCGTGGAGAGCTGGCGGTTCTCTCCAGAGTTTTGGCTTGCGCGAGAAACAGTGTCTCAATCACAGGGCTTTTCAGCGTGCTGGTCACCCGTTCCTCATCTCACGTTTGTGCTCCTGCCCTTCTTGAGACCGAAAAGTGGGGCTCCTTTGTTGCCTGTGCCGTTTTCCCTTCCAAGCTGGCAGGTGCCCTCAAAACCGGAATGCCAACACCCCAAACTCATCGCCGTCAAGCAAACACCCAGCCTGCCGCTATAGCATCGTTACAGAGAACCACGGGTTCCCGTCCGTGTATAAGCTCCATCGAAAATCGGGTCTGCAGAGAGCTGGTAAACCGCAGCTGGTGCTGTCATCTCCAAGGGTGCGTTTCTGAGCGACAAAACCAGACGTGATCGAAGGCCATCGCCAGTTTCGGTCACGATTCGATCTTGAAGACAACTGTTTTTCATGGCGGAAGCACGTCGATCAGAATGAGACGTCATCTACTGCTGGATCGAGCTAACATTTTCGATAGAACCGTCCAGTCTTTGTGCACGGCCGTGCCGCTGACCATGACGGGACGTACCCTGTACGACCGCGTCCGGGCAGCCTACGGCCTGGACAGCGACGAGCTGCTCTTGGATGAGCCTGTCGTGGGCTCGGACGAGACGGCCACGAAGCCTGCCGAGCCCTCTACCAAGGCGAGACGTCATGTGCCTAGCCGAACGACGGCGTCGCCTTTGTGCCCGGCACCCCCCTGGACGTATGGCGTTGTCGCCGAAGCCGATCGTGCGGCCAGCCAAGAAGCCAGCCAACATTCCAGTGTAGCAGCACAGCTCGACGAGACGTCTCTGGAGGGCAAGGTCAACAGCGTCCGCGTGCCTTTTGATCCGGACGACCAGTCCGAGGACGAGGTCGTCATCACCTCTGTGTACAAGCGGCAGACCAACAACCACAGCGGCGCGGCCGGCGCAGGCGAGAAGCACAGACAAGGCCCCCATGAGGCGGCATATCTCACATCCCAACGCCTCTACCAGAACTCCTCTGCATACCGGGCACAGAGGAAGGGCGGCGGCGCCGGAGACAATACCGCAGGAACGGCCCTTTCGGCGACCGCACCTCCCTTTCAGCCGCAGTCCACCGCGTCCGAGCCTGCCGCCGCCGCCGCTGCTCCTCTCATCAACATCGATGGAGCCAAGGGAAGGGCAGCAGATGGTGTTGAGCGTGGCCAAGTGTACCCCGGCAATAGGGTTGCTTTCTGTCCTTGGATTATTGTCGCAAACTACCATCTCTGGTTTGTCGGGAAACAAAACGGCGAGCGCATCCAGCCGTACTTTCAGGCCGCCGCGCTGCTGCAGTGCCAGACGTGGGACTTCTGCTACCTCTGGCACCCCGCCAAAGACAAGGCGAAAAAGAACGCCCTGCTTGTCCCGACGGACCAGTTTCAGCACCTTCTGAACCGGATCAACCAGACGTTGAGCATCCAGTTGGCCATCCCGCCCGGAGCCAATGGCGACAAGTTCCGCGTCGTCTTTGGCCAGCAGAAGACGCCCACGCCGCGGTTTTTGGGCCACGCTTCCGATGCAGGCGCGCTTGGTGCTCTCGTCAAGGCAGTCCCCCCGCCGCATCCCAAAGATGCCCTCGACGCAACAGCGGCCAAGGGAAACAACAAGGCCCTGGACATGTTTTCGCGAAAGGTCGACGGTCTGCTGTTCAAATATGACCGAAGCCACCTGAAGAAAAACAAGTCCGAAAAGGCGCGCAAGAAGCGAATGCGCGACCGACAAGCCGTGGGGAAGCAAATCAAGCGCATTCAGCGATACCTTGGTCTGCGCGAGAAAGTTGACAATGGTAATTCTTGTTTCTTTTCAGATCTCGCCTCGTCGCCTTCCCCTGCTGATCCCGCAACACTTCTGCTGTGAAAGCGTGGCTAACTTGGACCTCCGTCGTATTTTACCAGGACAAGCCGGCGGCACCGCTGTTGCAGGCGCCCCAGCCCTGGATCTGACCAAGCTTATGCCTCACAAACAAGAAAACGACGTACTTTTTGTGGCGATGGACATTGAATCGTACGAGTACAACCACCGTGCCGTGACAGAGATTGGCTTCGGCATCTTGGACACCCGGGATGTTGTGGGAGCACCGCCAGGCCCCATGTGCGAGAACTGGCATGCACTCGTACGAGGCCGCCATTTCCGCATCCGTGAGCATGCGACCATGGTCAATCGAAGCTTTGTGAGAGGCTGTGAGAACAACTTCAATTTCGGGTTCGTGCTACTTGCTGCTTCCGACTGGTTCTTCTCGTTCCTTGATCCTTGATCCTCGGTCTTCGATCCTCGATCCTCGATCCTCGATCCTCGATCCCGTTTGTTGTGCTGACAGTAGCTGTAACTTTGCAGAAGCTCCGAGTTTGTTCGGCTGCAGGATGTCCTCGCCGTTGTGACGCACATTTTGCAGCCTCGGTTGGCCAATGGGGAGGCGCGAAACGTCGTCCTCGTGGGCCACGACATCAGGAGCGATATCAGCCTGGTGGAAAACATTGGCTTCTTCCTGAAAGACCACACGTTCCTGGAGATTGTCGACACGCAAGACATCCACCAGCATCTCCGGATGAGAAGTCAGCAGATGGGCCTTAAGGGGGTCCTGAAGGACCTCGAAATCGAGCATTCGTTCCTGCACAACGGCGGCAACGACGCAGTATACACACTGCATGCAATGGTCTCCCTGGTTGTCAAGAAACGCCAGGAGAGCATTCGCAGACAGCACGAGCGGCTGCGTGCAGGGTACGTCTCCTTCTTTCCCATCGTGGCTCGATCACAGTTCTTCGGTTCATGCCGATCCAAAGCTTCTCTAAGCCTAGGCTAACACACAATAAAAACAAAAGCTATACACCGGACGCCGAAGTTGTCGAGCAGGGCTGGATGACCGGCGGAGAATGGAGCGACGGCGGATATCCCGAGCAAGAGGACGACGTTGCGGACGAGGACACCCCTGGAAGTCCAGAGACGCCGCAGGCGGTGGCCCCCACCTCGGCCAATGTCACGCCGCGCAAGGACACGCCCCGTGAGACTTGGCCAGCACTAGCATCCACCGTTCCTGCTGCAACGCCAGAGGACACAGGTGAGGATCTGATTGAGCTCTGACAGAACAGAACCCAGGGCGAAGAAAGTCGGTACCTGAGACCAAGTGCCGCCAATGAACGGCCCCACCGTTGATCACGAAAACCACGAAGACGACGAAGACGACGAGGATGACGAAGACGACAAAGACAGCGATGGCAACGTGAATGAACGTCTGGCAACAAAATTTGTGTGGGGGGGGGCCGGAGTTCGAGTAGAGAATTGTGAGCATGATTTTCAGCTCCTGGTATTTTGTTTTTTCCTTTCCCCCCGGCATCGCCAATGGCAGACATGAACTTCTTTCCAGTGAAAGAAAGACAAGGTCGCAGAAGGAGTGCCATTTGTATGATAGTATCAGTGTCCGTACCACGCCCAGCCCTTGTCCCCCTCCCCCCACCCCCCAGGCCGCGCCGGCCAAAACAAAAGCAAGAAACCAAAAGTGCCCAAAACGCCAGTGCTATGAAAAGATCGGTTCTTTGCTTCTTCCGTGTGCAGATGTTTGTTGTTACATGTGTGTCGACGTGAGTACTGCACCCGCAGGGGGCGGCGCGCGTGTTCTCCGCCTTTGCTCAGCCCGCTCGTAATATTGGGAGGCGCAAATCATATCCCTTTCTCGAGCAGTTCTTTGGCTTCGTTGACCTTGGTGGCCAGGTACGGGCTGCCGCCGCGGTCCGGGTGGTTCAGAAGCATGAGCGTGCGGTGTGCTTTGCGGATCTTGTCCTTTGTGACTGCGCTTTCGCTGGAGAAGGGGAAAGGGGGGGGGGGGGGTTCTGTCAGCCTGGACTGTCGTGGTTGAAGGAGGGGGGGAAGGGGGGAGAGGGAGCGGACAACATACTTGAGCGACAGGATCAGGGACGCCTCCTTCTTTGTCATCTTGGGCTCAAAGCCACCCTTGTAAAAGGCCTTGCCAAGCGCGCCGACACCGCCGCGCGACCGGCGAAATGCGACGAGGCCTGCGCGTCCCTGGAGAGAGAGAGAGAGATAGGTCAGTTCGGTTGGGACAAAAGGCGCTGCTTTGCTTTCCAGGGACGATTGAGCACATGGGAAGGCGTACCAGGAAGGCTGCGACGGCCACGCCCGTCCCGATCGCAAGTGCGGAAGCCATGGGTGTCGTAGTGGTGTGTGTAGTTGGGTGCGGCGCAAAACGTGGGGAGAGGGACGAGGGGGGGGAAGAGGTCGTGTTGTTGCATGCAGAGGAAAATCTTCGTCGTGAAGTCCCGGAGAAAGAGAAGGCAAAGAAATATTACGGGGCGATTTTACGGCACAGCGCCACCGTCACGTGCATCCGTCGCGGCCCTAGCGCCGACGGTGGTGTAAGTGCGGGTGTAAGAGTCGGGCTAAAACCACTGGGAAAATTCTAAAACCACTGGGGACTAAGCCTAATTAAGCACCGTATTTCACCGTATTAGTCACGTGTAGACACGCCGTATTTAAACGGTACCGAAGGGGCCAGGATTTCAAGACGGTCTTTTAAATAAGGAGAGAAAACCAGGCCACTATACGACTGAATGCCTACGGGCCCTCTCACTTAAATAAGAGCGCTGCGTAGAAGTATAGCTATAATCGGCGGCCTAAAAGTTGATAGATTTTGAAAAGGTCCTTTCTTGAAGGGAAAATCGCGTCAGGTGGTGGCGCCGGCGGGATGATTTCGGTACCACTGAAAGAAGGGATTTCAGTAGTAGAAGGAGGTATGCAGAGGAGTGACCGGTCACCGTCGGTGGTGTTTATTTTTGTAATTGGAAGGTTACTTTTTTTTGGCCGTAGCAATCAAAAATCTAGTGATGCTTCCAAAAAATCAAAGGGCCGGTTGGCCCAGGCTTACACGTTTCAATACGGTGCCTAATTAGGCTTAGTCCCCAGTGATCTTAGAATTTTCCCAGTGGTTTTAGCCCGACTCCGGGTGTAAGTGCAGACTTTGGCTTCGTGTACAGCACAAAGCGTACGGAGTAGAGCATGCGCAGGCGGACAGCGCTCTGCCACAACCCACGGTATTGGGTCGGCAAAGCGGACCGGGTACGCATACACAACGAGACACAAGATGCAGGCCACCGAACAAAACCATCATCTGCGCTGCGCCCACCACGCTTTCTAGAAACACACTCGTGGACGTGCCCATACCGCCACGACTGTGGTACGGCACAGCGCGCCGAGTCGCGAGTAGGAAGTGATGGGGAAAATCGAGGACGTTCCGATAGCGGGAGCTCTGGCAAGAATGAGCTTGGTGGAGGTTCATACCGAGAGAGGTGGACGATGAAGAAGAGGAAGTGAGGACCCACTTTGTTCTGTCGAATCGAGCCACGGCGCCCCAGCCACAAGGCCAAAGAGGCCGATAAGCCGTGACGATAAGGCCCCACCAAAACTTTTTTCTTTGGAAAAAAATCGGCAAGAAAGTAGTTTCGCCGCCTTTTGTTGCATCCATTTACGACATCGTTCTGCTCGACAACTCGCGATCACAGCCTTTTCGGTCCCTGACGAGACGAGACCACCCCCCTCCCCCCCTCAAACAAGACACGACAGATACACAGCAGTTCCAACGCCAAGATGAGGTGCGTCTACAACGATGCTGCTGGATTGTCGTTGGGCAATGCGCGCGCAGGCCGACGACGGGGTTGCTAACAAACGAAATTGTGTCTCGCAGAATCGAAACGTGCTTCTTCTGCTCCAGGTAAGAGAACAGAAAGACCCTCTTGCGACCGGAAAAGAGTGACGAAGCTGACAGCGTCTGGTACAGGCCCGCCTACCCGGGTAAGGGTATCATGTTTGTCCGGAACGATGGCAAGGCCTATCGCTTCTGCCGGAGCAAATGCCACAAGAACGTGAGTTGCGTCCCCTTCCGCACACTCTCCTCCCCGGCCGCGTGGGGCAAGCCAGCGTGAGGCTTGACTTTTGCTGACCCCCTTCCCCCTTGCTCTACAGTTCAAGATGAAGCGCAACCCTCGCAAGCTCAAGTGGACCAAGGCGTTCCGCAAGGCCGCCGGCAAGCAGCTCGTCGTCGACTCGACCCTGCTCCTGCAGGCGCGGCGCAACGAGCCCGTCCGCTACAACCGCGAACTGGCCGAGAAGACAAAGCTGGCCATGGACCGCATCGCAGAGCTGCGCGCGCGCCGCGAGCGGCGGCTTTACAAGCGCCGCATGGCCGGCAACAAGATGCGCGAGTTTCTGTCGGCGCGCAAGCTGGTGGCCGAGCACGGCCACCTGCTGCGGCCGCAGCTCGAGCGGCCCAAGCACCCCAAGGTGCGCGCGGCTCTTGCGGCCAAGCTGGCGGCCCGACAGGCGGCCATGGAGACGGAGGAACTGCAGGCGCTGGAGACGGAGACGACCGACGGCCTCACGGCCAAGGCGTCTTTGCGGAGAGCGGTGCGGCAACGGGTCACGGTCGACGGGGATGTCGAGGAGGAGTTTGGCAACACATCGGCGTTGGTGGACGAGGACGGCGGCGACGAGGACGACGAGATGGACATGGACTGAAGAAAGAGCGGCAAAGCAGCCCACGTCCCACGAAGCAAAACCCGCGGCTTACGACTGCCCTATTTTTCTGTCTTGTTCTGTTTTTCTCTTCCTCCTCTTCCCTCTTCTCCTCCTCCGGGGCCTTCCGTTTTCGACCACAATGCGCGGGCCGGCGAGAAAAAAAAAGGCTGCGCGGGCTTTTTGGGGTTTGGCGTTCTCGGCGTGCATACCGTGTTTACCCAGTCTCGTTTGAGTCTTTCTTCCATGCATACACTTTTATTGTTTTTGTTCTCTGCACACGGCACGGCAGTCTTTTGTTCGTTGTTGTATTTTTTTGGCATTCCCTCTAGCAATTTTACACACCAGAGACACGCTTTTCACGTTCTCCAGGAATAAATCACAATACCAAGAACCACAACACAGCCAGGCAGGGGGTTTTCTGTGTTGACCGCGCGGTAGAGTGGGATGGATTGTAAAATGCAGATTGGTGGTATCGTATTGAAAGCTAGAACGGAAATACACTCGCTGAGACGAGAGGGTTTTGCCTCTCTCCTATCCTCTGTTTCCCCCCCTCTCCCCCTCTCCCCCTCTCCCCCTCGTCTTACTTCTTCCGCTCTTTCGCCACGGGGGCTTGGTAGTAGGCTTTTGGCGGCATGGGCAGGCCGGCCTCGACATCCTGCTGGATCTGCGCCTCAATGGCCGCCTCCTTGCGCCGCTGCTCCTCCGCGGCCTCGGCGGCGGCGGCCGACGCTGCTGCCCAGTTGCCAGCGCCGCCACGCCCGGACAAGCCCGGCCGAGGGCGCGCGGACGACGGCGTCACAACGGCCGGCGCGCTGGCAGAGGCGGCGGCGGGGCCGGCGGTGGTCGATGCCTGGACCCGGGCGGCCTCGGCAGCCTCGTCGCGCGCGGCGGCGACGACGGCGGCCGAGTCGTAAAAGTTGCCGGCGCCGCCGCGGCCGCCACGCGTGTATGGGCTCTGCTGCGGTGGGGGGGCCGTTGGCGGCAGCGACTCGACCGGCGCACCCGCGGCGTTCTTCTGGGCCTCGGCGTCCTGAAGCGACGTGTGTCAGCGGGGGCTCAGCGCCACGCGCCAGATGCGACAGTAGAGGGGAGAGAGGGGGGAGGGAGGGGCGGAAACGCATCTTACCTGCTTGTCAGCCTCCTCCTGGTCCTTTTTGCTGTACCAGTTGCCGGCACCGCCCCGGCCAACACGGAAAAGGTCTGTCGACATGGCTTGGTTCCTGGCGGGACGAGGGCTGCTTTCCTGCGCTTTTTTCTGCGGCTTTTTCTTTCGACGCTTTTTGGGGAGGTTTTGTTTCTCGCGATCAGGCCGCTGCGGGCGCTGGAGGACTGCTTTGTTCGTGTGCGGCACAGCCTAAAATACAGGGGATGCAAGGACAGACGCGACACGGCACGGCTCTGGTTGACGGCGCTGGTTCCCGCGTCGAAATCGAAAATGTGGCCGAAGAAGCTCGGTTTCGTCTTTCTTCTTTCTGCCGGTCGTCGATGTCTGTCGCAAAAGGCATTGCGTGGGACGAGCACGAGCACGAGCACGCGCCAGCCCGCCCCTTGGTCCTGCTGCCAAGACAACCGCGCCCCCCCCCCGATTCTGAAGATTACGGAGAGCGGCGCGAGATATTAATACGTATTCTCCTTATTCTATGAAAATGCGAAATGGCGGCGATCGCGGGCCTGCTAATGGTCCACGCGGGGGAGGGCAGCCCGTGGCCCCACCCTGCCAACCCTCCAGGCCCCCAAGAAAAGTGGGACCACATATACACGCTGGAGTCCACGCCAGTTAATGGAAGCTGCTTTGTAGACAGCTGCAGCCTCAACCGCCGCCTCTACCGCAGCACCGTGGCAGCCAGCTCCGTGCCGTCCTCCAGCTGGACCTTGTCGGCGCCGACCATGACAAAGGCAATGCGGCAGGCCGTGTCTGGCGACCGGTTGGCCCACGCGTGGTTGGCGCCGCCCTGGACGATGCACTCGCCGGCCTTGACCGTCGTCTCGTGGCCGTCGTCGAGCGCGAGCACAATCTGGCCGGACATGACAATGGCGTAGTCGATCGACTCGGTGCGGTGCATCGGCGCCTGGCCGCCCGGCGGGATGTCGGTAATGGTGAAGAGGACGCCGCCGGGCGGGCAGCGCGGCACGCCCGCGCCGGCCTCGGCCGTCACCGGTTCCTGGTTGTTGACCGGCACAGAGCCGCGGACGTCGAGCACCGCAAAGCCCGAGGCGGCGGGGCCGAAGGGGTGGCGCATCGTCGCCGCCGCGTCGGAGGCGAAGACGGAGGTGCCGTCCTGGGCGTGGGCCGTGACAACAACGCGGGGGCCGGGCGTGGACGACATGGTTGCGCGTGCTTCGCGGGAAGTGGCCGCCGTGACAGTACGGGATGGGAAAGAAGAGAAGACAGCGGGCGACGGGGCGACGGGGCGACGTCGGGGGTGGGGGGTGCTTGAGCTCGCCCTTATATCTTGGGCCACGTCGATGCTGACACGGACTTAACGGCCCGACGGGCGATGCTGATACGCCCAGAACCCTTGCAGAGACACCGGCAGGCAGCAGCCGACATAACTCCTATATCCGCAGAGAATCTCCCAAAACAGCAGCCAGTCCTGCCGCGTGTCCGATCCTGCAGACACCGGTGCCTTGGCCCGTCCCCGGGGCGATCGGGACGGAGGAACGCGGAGGTCGACCGGGGCGGCCGGCCAAGTGGCCCCGCGTCGTCTGGAAGCTGCGGCATCATCAAGGCGATGGCTTGGCGAGGCCCCAGAGGGGACAGGTGTCGGGCTCGGTGGGGCTCTGTGCTGTGCTTTCTTTTTATCTGTGGCTCTGGCCCTGGGAGGATCCCGGTCGGCGGGAGCCTCGTGAGGGACCAGCCAAGCCGGCCGCCTTTCGGTACCCCGTGGAGTGCTTCGACATCGCTGATCACTGGCAACAACCTCGTCATCCACGGCCGGTCTCGCTCGCGTTTTTTATATGCCCCCTTATTATTACCCTTCCCCCCCCCTTCTGCACCCTCCGAGACGTGGTCGCCGGTTAAAAGGCCGCCGGGTAATACCGTCACTGCGCACCGGCCTTCTCCCTCTTCCCCATACAGCCTGCATGTCAGCTTGCCAGTTTGTCTGTTTGTCTGTTTGTCTTTCCGCCCCGTTTTCTGAGGCATGCCATGGCTCGACCGTCGGCGCACGCCTTGGGCCACCGCAAGCGCAGGCCAAGCAGAAAGCATTGCGGCAGAAACTCTACGAGGGTTCATGCCTCTCTGCTTGTTTCCCTCCCTTTTGACTCTTCTCCTATCAGAAGCTGCCCTCGACAGTAGCCGATACCCACTGGGCCGCCTGTTGGGATTGCTCCCCTGCTGCTCTCTTTGAACCGGGCCATTTTTGGGCTGTCTCCTTTCTCCTTGTCTTCCTTCTTCTGCCTTTATGCTCTAGTATCTTTACTTACCTCCTACTTCCTACCTCAATTCCAGCTGCTCTTTATCTGAACCATCCAATCTCGCCACGGTTCGTCCCAGCGTATCTAAGGAAACGGCTTGCCATGCTGCCTACCAGACTGCCATGTTGTGATGCCGCCTTACATCGACATCTGGGCACAGAGGGCGAACCGTGCTCGTGTAGCTCTGTATCAAACCGTGATATCCCATGGCCTGTGGCCGCATGAGCGTCTCGGTCGCGCGACTCCGTTTCTGTATCTCACCCTCGCCAGCTACGCATCTATTTACTCCGCCCTCCGCCCTTCCTCCACCAACATGCCGCTCTTTGTTCATATCCCAGCACCCGACAGCGTCCCTCCTCTGTTTTCCCAGGAACCGTGCAGCGATGCTGGCCAAGGTCTGCTTTGGTCTGCGGCTGCGGCTGGTCGTGCGCTGCCATGTCCTGTGGTGTCTGCTTCCGCATTGCCTCCTGGAATGCCCACGGAACATCTTAGGCTGAACTCGGTTTGATGAGGTCTTGCGCCTGCGGACCTCCTTGCCCTGTGTCTGGGCTAGGGGTTGTAATCAAACCCCAGGCCAAACATTCTCTTGCCCGCCCGCCACAGCGCCAGCTGTCGTTGCCTCTGGTGTCCGTCTCATGGCCGTCTCCCAAACCTCTGCCCCTCGCCTCAGTGATGTTCCATGACGCCCGGCCCCCTCCCCCTTCTCAATTCGTCAGAGTACCGGGTTTGCCGTCGCGGTCCACAGGCCTGGCCCTCATCTCTTCCGTTGGCTCATCCTCTACCCCCTTATTTTGTGTCGTTTGTTTTCTTTTCCATGAGGATCTACACTTGTTCTCTTCTTCCAGCTGCTGTTTCAACTATCTTCAGTCTCTACTCTCTCCCCTCAGGAATCTCAGGCATCCTCGGAATGCGCCTGGGCGGCTGCTGATTCTGGTCGACGCAGTCTTCGGCTCTGTACGGTCTGGAAGCCTCTGAGGGGACGACCGCCGCCGGACAACACGGACGCGAACCAGAAGAGGAAAGGGAAGAAAAGAGAAAGAATGGAAAAAAGAAAGGGCGAAAGAAGGATGGCTCGCAAGAGTCGTGGGCGACGGCCGGCATCTCTGGCAGCGTCTGCCCTCCTCCTGCTCGGGGCATCGGTCTCGCCCAGGCTCGGTGCGGCTGCCGCCGACGGGGGCCCGCCACCGCCGCCTGCGGTCGTGGCCGACTCGGCATGCGGCTGCTTCGTCGCCAACGGCTCCGACGCCGCCTACTTTGCGCACCATACGTTCTTCGACTTCCGCTCGCTCGCCCGCTACGCGGGCACGCCCGACCTGCTCGCCGACGGCGACGCCACCACGCGCGCGCCGGCCACGAGCGCCTACTTCACCTCGGACAACTTCACGTCGTTCTGGCAGGCCCAGACGTGGAACAACAGCGCCACGGCCAGCGCGTCCAACGCGACGCTGCTGCGGATCAACTCGCTCAACAACATTATGATCGAGAAGAACACGGACCCCGGCTCGTCGTCATCGTCGTCGTCGTTGTCGTCGTCGTCGTCGTCGTCGTCGTCAGCGGGAACGACGACCTGGCTGACGCTGCGCACGGCCCGCCAGAGTGCGTTCCAGTCGACCGCCGAGATTGCGACCCAGGCAGACACGTACCAGTACATCTCGATGCGCATGCTGGCACGCACCATTGGCAGCCCCGGCGGCTGCACGGCCATGTTTACCTACCGGCCGGCGCCCGACGGCGTCGGCACCGGCGGCGGCGGGAGCGGCGCGGCGGTCGTGCAGGAGGCGGACCTCGAGGTGCTGACAAAATACCCGCGCAACCAGGTGCAGTGCACGAACCAGCCGTCGCTGGACGGCGACAGCCAGATCAACGCGAACGCGACGCAGAACGTGACGCTGCCGGCGCAGCTCGGCTGGGACGACTGGGCAGTGTACCGGCTGGACTGGACGCCGCACCAGAGCCGGTGGTACGTGGACGGCGCGCAGATTGCCAACATCGCCTTCCAGGCGCCGCGCGACCCGTCGCGCATCCACATCAACGCGTGGAGCGACGGCAGCAACTGGACGGGCAGCATGGCACTCGATACGCAGGTGCACCTGCAGATCCAGTGGTGGGAGCTGCTGTACAACTCGACGGCGCCGGCACCGGGCGGCAGCGGCGGCAGCAGCAGCAGCAGCAGCAGTGGCTGCAGCGCCGTTTGCAGCGTCGACACCGTCGACGGGCTGCCGGGGCAGGCCGTGCTCCTGTCGGGCTCGCCCAGCAGCTCGGCCCCGGGCAGTGGCCAGTTCAGATCTGGCGGTCTAGGCCTTGCGAGCTGGATACCCTCGGTTGCCGTTATGGCCATGCTTTATGCCGCCGCGTCTCCATGATCCTAGGGGGGGGGGGGGCGAGACCCAACGAGAGAGAGACCCACGGTTTTGTTTGTGTTTTCTTCTCACTGCCTTGTCTATGCGGTAGTTTTTATTGTGTGTTTTTTCAGGGGGGCGGTGCTACACCTTTCTTTGGGATGCGAGAATACGAGGATGTCCAACAGAGGTGGCACAACACAACCTCGACAAGGAAGCGAGTTTTGCTGCAGAGCTTTGTATATTTCTCTCGCCTCTCTCTCCGACGCCTAGACGAACGGAAGGAAATACATTCACACATCACAGAAAGGGAACCAAGAGGATGACGCAAGACGAGTTGCCGGCTCGGGAAAGCTGGTTCGGACGTCCGAAGAGTCTCTGCTGCGCGTGACCCACTGGTCTCTCGAGGGCAATATGAGAGAAAGGAAACGGGATCGATGTAGGCAGCCCTCCGACTGCAACAGGTGGGTGCCACGTGTACGTTTCCGGCAGTCTTGTGACGTTTTACTCATCTATTTTTATTCTTATTTTCTTCTGCTTCTTTCGTTCCGGTGTCTCACTTCTGGGCTCTCGTTGAAGGGTTTTAGGGACGGGGAGGACGTGCGAGGATAACAATATGTGTCAGAGCAGGTATAAGGCGAGCACTGCAACCGTGGCGTGCTCTACAAGTCCGCTCCAGGTGATACAATTTGCCGTTTGTGTCCCCTCGGGGGGAGGGGGGGAGGCGTACTGAACCACCGGTTCGACCGATCAACACCGGGCCTACGCATGCTCGTGATGTCCATCGTGTCCTCGTCGTGGAGGTGTCTGGGCCTCACAGTGCTCACGACACCGGAACACTCCAACATAAGCCCCCCGTCTGGGGGAGGGGGGGGGGGCACGCCGGCAATCCATCCTTATCACGAGGCAATGCTTCAGCCACATCTCTCGTAATAGTTGGAGCGGGCATGCCCCCTCCCCCCCCGTCATCTGTTTGTTCACGGCTAACACAGAAACATCGACCACGCAGAGGTTGTTTCTGCAAGTCGAGGCTGGGAGGCTATCTTGCAACGGTGCTAGTCTGCTGTGCAATCCTTTCGGGGAAATAAGTGAGGGCTCAAGGTATTACGACCGTCATGCGTTGCTTCTCCTTTTGTGTTCGCGCAGGCACGTTGACATGCCTCCCCTACGCTACCACGACGGGCCAACGTGGGATCAAATGTCAACATGGAATGGCGGTGACAGACAGGCAGACCTCGCCGCCCGCGGCCGACGCACGGCTGTGTGGTTAGTCCTGAAGGGTTTTCTTTTTCCTCGGTTGTTTTTTCACTCTTCTTTCATGTCGTCTTCTTCGAGATTTATTTTTGCTGGAACTCTCGCTGCACGGAACCGTCCCTATCTACCCGCCTGGTAGGGGGAGGGCATTCCAGCTGTTGTTTTATTGTATTCTTGCATGTCTGCTTCTGTTTCACCCCCTCTTTGTTATTGTCGTCTTGCTGGCATGTTGCCTGCACGCATTGTCTAGCCCCCCAGAAGTGAAACAGAGCTTGGGCTGGTTGCTTAGACACACACAGATACGCGCATATGTCTTGATCATTTATGATTCCGGGAATCAGAGTAAATTATCCTTTCTTTCTTCTTTCTCAATCCCCCCCCCCCCCCGCCCCTTGGAGATCCCAACACAAGGGAAGAATGCGAGACAACCTCCCCCCTCCAGAGACACGGGAGCAGTAGACGAAGAGAAACGAAAAAGGGAAAACCCAAGGCGTGGAGCGGACTGCATCTCTGCCGTTGTGCCGTGCTACCCCATCGGCGGGCACAGCTACGAGTACTAACGATGCTCGTGCGTTTTCCCTCTTCCGCCCCCCCCCCCCCTTCCCCCTGCTCTCTTCAACCGCTTCTTACCTGGCTTCAACTTCTTGCATTCCAGAGAGTGGGTGACCAACGGCAATGCCGCTGCAGGCGTTTCCGGCGTCATGTGCGTCAAGGCCGAGCAAAAGGCTTCTTGTGGTCTCTCGCCATTTCGTTTCCCCTTCTTCTGCTTTTATTTTCTTTCTCCCCTTTGATGAATTTTTAAAAGGTCTTAGAGTACAACATCCAGACCGACGTGCCTTTTCTCCCACTACTGCCTCATGCATATGTACCTGCACGCAGCTGTATTGTTGTGCATGGCCGAGAGTCGCCACCCGCCTTTTCGTTGCTCCCTCCACCAGGCAGGCCCAGCTTCGTTTCTGGCCCGTCCCCAAGTAACGTTGGCCACGGCTTTTAAAAAAGACAAGAGCTTCCCTCGACTTCCCTTGGAGCTGGATTGAAATAAAGTGTCCCTCCCCTCGCCATGCCGTGCAATGACGCTGTAGCCGCCCCCCCCTTCCCTCTTTGTCTCTCTGTCCTCCCAGTTCCCTGACCGCTTCTCCCGCCCTCACATGAATATGCCAACGATCCACTCCCACCTGCAGCGAGAGGCGGCCGGCCAGGCGTGGTTGTCGCCACCCTGTCGTGCATCGGTGGATGATGGGGAGGCACACCTCCTGTTTAGTTCCGTGCATATTTGTAGCCATTGCCGGGGCAAAAAGGGACCGCCAGAGGGTCATAAGGAGTTTTTGAGTTTCTTTTCCCTTTCCTTTCCCCTTCTTCTCTTCCCCTCCGGTTTTTTCATATTTTTCGGCAAGGACTATTTTCTGTATTTTATCAGAAGACGATCTTTTCTGTCTCTCGCCAAACAAAACGATGAGCAACTCGGGGAGGCCGGTAATAGGTACGATGGTTGAGGAAGAAGGGGCGGCGTCTGCATCCAACCCTCCCCGCGGGGGCAGCAGACCGTCCCTAAAAAGCATGTGCCCGTCGCATACGGCGCCAAAAGCAAGATATATGTACGCCGTATTGTCCTGCAGCGATTACGAGCCTTTCGATACGCCATACGCCTGTCCCGCGCCGCACCAGGTTTTAGCTAGCGGTCCAACGTGTGTGTACTAAGACACGTAAGATCAGACGCCAGTTCCAGGACGGTGACGAACCGACGAAAAGACGCAAAGACGAAGGGACGAAGAACCTCCCACTCCCCACTAGGCAAGAAGAAGAGGGGAAAAGGAGAAAAGGAGAAAGGGTGGGCAGAAACCCGTGAGCCCAAACCGAGGATCTGGTTTGGGGGGTGGGGGGGGGCGGGAACGAGGCCTGGGGTTCTCGAACGGGAAGAAAGAAGAAGATGAAGAGGACGAGAGAATCGAAAGTAGATGGGAAGAGTAGAGAAAGAGGGGTAGGTGGTAGACAAGAATAGGGGAGAGGAGGGAGGAGGAGGCACAGGAATGCAAGGGGGCTGAAGCTATTGAGATGCCCATCCTCCGTTTTTCTTCCACATACGGAGTACGGAGTAGCCCTGTACAACGACGAAGATCGACGAGCGATCGAGGGGGGGGAAGGGAGAGACATGGTGAAGGGATTAGCCATTGTGATTCATCGGTGTCTTTCACAAGCTTGTTAGCTAGGAAGAAGAGGAAAGGGGAAGCGGAGAAGTAGCCAATACGGAGTACATCAAATGAGACCCCTCTTCCCTTCCCAATTGAATAAGACAACTGCTGCAGCTTTGTGAGATTTAAAGGGGATCTCTCAGATCTGAGGTCTTTTTCTTTCTTTTAGGCCATCTGTCCGCCGGGGCCAGCCTTGGTTGTGCGGCTGACGGCGGGTGTTTGTTGGGCCGAGAACGGGACTTTTTTGGTCTGCTGTGGCAAACCATGAATTTCCTTGTGTAGAGATGTGGAGGAGGCCGGGATCTCGGAAGGCGATGGGAACGAGGGAGAGGAAGAGGACGGGAGAGGGGAGTAGGACGAAAGAGAAGAAAAATGCAAGGAAAAGAAAGAAAGAAAGAAAGAAAGAAAGAAAGAAAGAAAGAAAGAAAGAAAGAAAGAAAAAAGAAAAAAGAAAAAAGAAAAAAAGAAGAAAAAAAGCAAAAAAGCAAAATAGAAAATAGAAAAAGAGACAGACAGAGACAGACAGACATTGTCTTTGAACAATTCGAGTTCATCTCGACGCAGACTCGAGATGCTGAACCCCCCCTTCTTTGGTTGTCGGCTCTTAACCCCTATTTTTCTGTCTGACACGCGCCGCACTTAAACTCTGCATTGCCCTTGACCTCTTGGCTGGCCGCCTGCCACCAATCGCGGGCCGCGGCACGACGTACTCCGTACAGCAGTACGGAGTACTTGCAGCCAAAAAAAGGGTCTGCCGCGACCCAAATGACGCGTCGTTGTCCCGTGTCCCGCGTCCTGGCCGCTGCACAAAGGACCAGAGAAAACAAATCTTTTCCCTCGCAGCTCCCGCTGCATTCTTATTAATACGAGTCCTGGCCGGGCCAATACGGAGCACACAGCCAACCGGCGCCAAGGAAATACGCAGGAGACAGGAGGCAGCAGACAGGAGACAGGCGACAGGAGGCTGACCGGCGCCGGGAAGGGGGGAGAGGAAAGACACCGCGGACTTTTCTCCGTCCTACCCGGGCTTTAAGCCTTGTTCTGGTTTCCCGCCGTCTTGGCTTCTGGTCCCTTTGTAGTGGCCCGCCCGTCCTGCGTTCTCCGCGCTGCTGGGTTCTGGTCGGTTTCCCTGTTCGCTGGGGTTTCCTCTCGGCGGGGGGGGGCGGGGGCGGGGGGGGGGCGGGGGCCGCC